>JARBWK010000001.1:180400931-180503866 GCA_030556195.1 Anolis apletophallus | reverse complement strand
TTTAGAGCAAAGGTGGACATTGTACACCTCCCTAGACCTTGTTGGATTACACTTATAGCTTAGTTTAAACTATCAGCGACCTCAAATAAAAAAATCTGGAGTGTCATCCCATTTATCAGAATGTCTAATGTTAAGGGGTGGAGGATTAAAGTAGGCCAAACCAATTTCTCCATACCTGAGGCCCTATATCCCAGGATCTGATACCAGATTATCTGGGAATGGAGTCTTGTATAATTCAGTTCAAAGCAGATAATGTGGATTGTACCTTGATAAACCAGATTAAATAGCAGTGTAGAAGGGACTGAGTCTACGGCTAGATTATCTGGGATAAACAGGTAATCTGGGATCAGATCTGGGATAT
Source organism: Anolis apletophallus (assembly GCA_030556195.1). Classification (NCBI taxonomy): domain Eukaryota; kingdom Metazoa; phylum Chordata; class Lepidosauria; order Squamata; family Anolidae; genus Anolis; species Anolis apletophallus. The sequence continues at coordinate 180,503,505 of JARBWK010000001.1, read as the reverse complement.
AAGGCAATGTAGATCCAAGCCTGACACAGAGTGGGCAAATGTATAGCCACCATATAGTGTTGGACTACAGCAGTGCTTCCCAACCAGTGTGCCGTACTAGAGGGTCCTAGTATTAAGATCTGTAGCTGTCGAGCACCCGGCAGAGAGCATTTACAGTGGCCGCTCCGACCCTCTATAGGAATTCTCTGCCGGAGGAGATACGAGCACTACGGGGTTTGTTGGCCTTCCGCAAGTCTGTGAAGACTTGGCTATATAGGCAGGCATTTGGTCCCAGCTGATGCCTCCTTGGTGCCAGCTGCCAACATACCGTCCTGCCATGTGCCTCTGCGTATTATTGCTTGCTGGGATTTGTGGGGAGGGGGCTTTTGGGTATACGTCTTTTATCTGTTTATTGATGTTTATTGATTTTATGCTGTAAGAAAACCGCTCTGGGCTCCAGAGAGAGCTAGTCTACCAAATCGAATTTATAAATAAATAAATAAATAAATAAATAGTGTGCCGTGAGCGATCATCAGGTGTTGGCACACCGGCCGGAAACCAGGGCCCTTTAAATATTCACATAACCATGGCTGGAAAGTATTGAAGTAAACAATGTCAAAAATAACAGTAAACATGAAAATAGCCAAGGCAAAAATCCCAGGAAATGTTCCCAAAGCCTTAGGCTAATTAAGTTGAAAGGTCTCTGAATATAAATCCACTAAGAAGCAACAGAACTTAAAACTAGGATAGTCCCAAAAAAGGCAAGCTCAAAGTTCTGTGCAAAACCGAAAACAATATACCTATCTTGTGTTACAGTACACTGTAAACGCAAGCTAAAGAATATCACTATCTATGTAGCAAAATATATCTTTTATCTATACAGTCAAACAACAATGAGGATTACCTCCATGGCATCATACTCACAGCATAACACAATATAGTGGCATATATATAATAGCAATATGATATATATAGATACAGTATCACTCTCCCACGTATAACAAAACAATGGGTCGCTCCCACGGATACAGTGTTGGCTAAATACAGTAAAACAATGTAATGCTTTTAGTATCACCAGCTAAATGCTGAGTCCATATATGCCAACAAGTCCCGGATGGTATTACTCACTGTCCTGGTGTCCGTATATCATCAAATGGATCAAATAAATTGAAGATATGGGGGAGGCGTCGCCGCACTTCAGGGCAAATGCAGCCAAGCTCCCGCGCCGAACCAAAACACATTACGCGGGCCGTATTCCAAGCTGTTGCTAAGGCGCGCCGCAAGAAAGCTATCAACGCCGTCTCGTAGAAAACTTTTTGCGACGTAGCGGCTTGTGTTTGGTGGCGGTTTTAAATCCCAATGGTGACAAATGTACAAGACAGGAGAACAGGAGAACGATGAGGGAGAATGGCGTGGATGGGAAGCGTAGGAAAGCAGTTCAGGAGTGAGACCACGGGGGATTCCGAGAAGGCAAGGAGCGCATCGTTCTCCTGTTCTCCTGTCTTGTACATTTGCCACCATTGTGATTTAAAACCGCCGCCAAACACAAGCCGCTACGTCGCAAAAGTTTTCCTACGAGACGGCGTTGATAGCTTTGCGGCGCGCCTTAGCAACAGCTTGGAATACGGCCCGGCGTAATGTGTTTTGGTTCGGCCGCGGGAGCTTGGCTGCATTTGCCCTGAAGTGCGGCGACGCCTCTCCCCCATATCTTCAATTTATTTGATCCATTTGATGATATATACGGACAACAGGACAGTGAGTAATACCATCCGGGACTTGTTGGCATATATGGACTCAGCATTTAGCTGGTGATACTAAAAGCATTACATTGTTTTACTGTATTTAGCCAACACTGTATCCGTGGGAGCGACCCATTGTTTTGTTATACGTGGGAGAGTGATACTGTATCTATATATATCATATTGCTATTATATATATGCCACTATATTGTGTTATGCTGTGAGTATGATGCCATGGAGGTAATCCCTCATTGTTGTTTGACTGTATAGATAAAAGATAAGCTCAAAGTTCTGTCATGAATGACCAAAAAATCATGAAATCAGGAGTTCATGGAACTGCTTGCAGTAGAATCGAAAGTTGACCAGGAACTGAATTTCAGCCTTTACAGGGCTAATAACAAGATCTCAACATTCTAACATTTCCCTCCCTTTTCCCTGAGAAAGTAACAGCTGCGGTTAGAATCAGCAAGCCAGGTGTCTCAATTCCTGCCCACTGGACTCTCAGAAAAACGAAATTCCCTTAACTGCTTTTCCAGAGTTTCATCACCTTGGCCCTGCACTGAAAATCACACAGATTCCTGCACACCACCACAACCCACCACAACCCAGAAGCCACAGGCCCAACAGGTGTGCCGTGGGAAATTAGAATCTCAATACCCTTTCTTCCCCTCCTGCCGAACACTTTTTCTTCTCCACTCGGGCTCGCTTCGTCCCAGGCTCGCTCTGCTCGCTTTGCCTTGCTTTGCTCACGCTACTGCGCAGTCTTTCTCCCTTCCCCCTCCCCCCTCCCCTCCTGAACATGCTCATGCTGCCCCCTCGGATCAAAATGGCGGAAGAAGCGGCAAGAAAAAGTAAGTGTTCAGCAGGAGGGGGAGGAATGGGTGTGAATGGGAAGGGGGAGGAAGAGGTCTCTGTCGAAAGCTGGCATGGGCAAACTTGGACCTTCCAGGTGTTTTGGACTCCAACCCCCACCATTCCTAGCAGCCTCATGCCCTTTTCCTTTCCCCCCTCAGCCACTTAAGCAGGAAAGGGCCTTACTTAGGCTGTTAGGAATGGTGGGAGTCCAAAGCACCCAGAGGGCCGAAGTTTTCCCCATGCCTGTTTTAGGGACCTTAAAGTGGTGAGCCTCCTTCCAACATTGTGGTTCTGGATAGAAAACAAACAACAACATAACATAACATTGTTTGAGTCCACAGTGCTCTCTGGATGTAGGTGAACTACAACTTCCAAACTCAAGGTCAGTTCCCAAGCAAACCCTTTCAGTACTTTCTGTTGGTAATGAGAGTTCAATATGCCAAGTTTGGTTCAATTCCATTGTTGCAAGAGTTCAGGGTGCTCTTTGATTGTAGGTGAACTATAAATCCCAGAAACTGTAACTCCCAAATGTCAAGGTCTATTTTCCCCAAACTCCATCTGTGTTCACATGCCAAGTTTGGTCCTGATCCAACGTTGTTTGAGTCCACAGTGCTCTTTGGATATAGGTGAAGTACAACTCCAAAACTCAAGGTCAATACCCACCAAACTCTTATCGCATTTTCTCTTGGTTATGGGAGTTCTGTGTGGGAAGTTTGATTCCATTCCATCATTGGTGGAGTTCAGAATGCTTTTTGATTGTGGGTGAAATATAAATCCCAGCAAGTACAACTCCCAAATGACATTTTGTGTCATTTTGGTTGGTGGTGTGCCCCAGAATTTTGTAAATGTAAAAAATGTGCTCAAAAAGGTTGAAAAACACTGGACTAAAGCACACATTAGTCTCAGACCACGGAGTCGGTAGTTTGAGAGTTTGCAGTCAAAACCATCTGGAATGCCACATTACCTATCTGGTTTTAGTTGAAAGAAAGAAAGGTGTTAGCCATGGGAGATTATAGGCCAAACACCCTGGCCAGAGTGAAAGTGTCTGGTTTGGGAATGGAATCCTGGGGGGCATTGCAATGAGGCTCCCACATACTTGCAGTTTATTTTCTGGGTTTTTGGGGAAATCTCATAGAATGGTAGCACACAGGATGGTTGTGAAGCAGCTTTGTAAAGTCGGATACTTGGTGAACCAAGGGCTTTGTTTTCTTTGGGAAATCCCGGGGCCATTTTGAATAGGGTCCCTGGAGTTCCATTTTGGTTTCTCATTCATAAATTGCCTAAAATGCTAGAATTCAGCAGGTGGTTCATAATGTTTCATCTGAGGTTCTTTTTTATGCTCTATGGCAAAGGTCGGGTATGTCTTGTGGGTCCTGAAGTTGGTGGTTGTGGAATCTCAGGAAATTAATGACATAACAGTAAACAACAACAATACTTTATTTATATTCCACTTTATCTCCCCAAGGGGATTCAGGGTGGATTCCAGCATGTTTGCCTTGTGTCTAACATTCAATGCCTCGAAACAATGAAACATAGATACTAATTATGTTTGTTTTATGGTTTTATATTGTACACTGTGGCATCGAATTGCTGCCTTATAAGCCGCTCTGAGCCCCCCCCCCCCCCGGGGTAAGAAGGTTGGGGTAGAAATATTGTAAATAATAATAATAAGATACAGGGATAAGGGGATAGGCAATCTTTTCAGGGTTTCCATTCCTACTCTCAGCACATTGTTGGTCTTCCACTGCTGTCTCTGGATGCCACATTACTGCAGCTGCTTTTTTGCTACTCTGTTTTGCACTTCGAGAAGGAGTGAGAAGGCCAAAGTCGAATCCCCGCCTCGGGATAACCAACCTAGTTGGTACCACAGCTGTTGGTGCCAGCCTTATCGGCGTGGGCTGGTGGGCCAGACAGCTGGGAGGCTATCCCAGGCCACCCCACTCCCAGGGTAAACCCAAGGTTTGGGTGGATGTGTGGATTCAATTCCAGGAAGAACTGGGATATAATATATAAAATCCCAGTTCCTCCTGGCATTTAGCCATGTGTGAAAGGGCTCTCATATAATCCAGTAAAAAAAACCCGATTATTTATTTATTTATTTATTCCATTTTATATTCCGCTCCTCCCTGCAGGCTCGGGGCGGATTACAGCAATTAAAATGTGCAATAAGACATTCGGTAAAACATACAATAAAATATACAATAAAAACAAATACATAGCCATAGTGACCGCAGGACTACGGTTCTTGGATCAGGCGTGAGCATGTTGATTGCGGTTGGGTTTAGCCAAACGCCAGCCTGAAGAGGGCAGTCTTACACGCCCTTCGGAAAGGGGCGAGTTCTGAAATTGCCCGAATATGACCTGGAAGCGAATTCCAGAGCACAGGTGTCGCGGCCGAAAAGGCACGTTGTCTTGTACTGGATAGGTGACAGGAGCGGGATGATGGAATAACCAGGAGGTTCTGCTCTTCCGAGCGTAGTGATCTCGGGGGAACATATGGGGTAAGGCAGTCCCTTAGGTACACAGGTCCTAGACCGTGTAAGGCCTTAAAGGTTAAAACCAGCACCTTGAAGGCAACTCGGTACTCGATGGGAAGCCGGTGCAGTTGCCGAAGGATGGGAGTGATGTGCTCCCTCACTGGTGCTCCCACCAGCAATCGAGCAGCGGCATTCTGCACTAGCTTGAGTTTCCGGATTGTCGACAAGGGAAGGCCAACGTAGAGGGCGTTACAGTAGTCCAGCCTCGAGATGACCGTCGCTTGGATCACCGTGGCCAGGTCATCCCCGGACAGGTAGGGGGCCAGTCGCCTAGCCTGTCGTAGGTGGAAAAATGACGTCTTGCTGACCATGGAGACCTCCATGGTCAGCAAGGGGTCCAGTTGGACACCTAGGCTCTTAATAAGGGATGACGGGCTAAGTTGCTTGCCATCCAGGGTAGGCAACCGGCACTCATCCAGCCCAGGGCGACCGGGCCACAAGATCTCAGTCTTCGACGGATTCACCATCAACCGGCTGGCACGCAGCCATCCAGTCACGGCTTCGAGGCATAGATGGAAACAATTGGGTACGGTGTCCGGCCTGCCATCCATTCTCAGCAGGAGCTGGGTGTCATCCGTGTACTGATAACACTCCAGACCAAAGTCGCGGGCCAGCTGGGCCAGGGGGCGCATGTAGATGTTGAATAATAAGGGCGAGAGGATGGCCCCCTGGGGGACCCCACAACTTAATGGGAGCCTCCCGGAGACCTCCTTTCAAACCCACTGGGAACACTCCTTGCTCAAGGGAGCTGTTGATAATCTTTCCCAGTGGGTCTCGTAACCCCTCCCGGCAGGATCTAACAAGCCGGGAGGGGCACGGATCAAGGGAGCAGGTAGTTGGTCTAGCTGCAGCAAGTAGCTTATCGACAGCTGCTGCGTCCAGCGGTTGGAAACGGGTGAAGGTGGGCCCGTCGAGTGGCGGCGGAGTCTCGAGTTCACTCACTGTATAAAATGTGGCTGGGATGTCCCGGCGGAGGGTTGAGATCTTGTCGACAAAGTAGTTCTGAAAAGCCTCAGCTGAAGGAGCCAAATCCCTATCGTTTAGGACAGTTGGAATTGTTGTCAATGATCTGATTATCTTAAAAAGTTGAGCTGGGCGTGAACTTGCCGACTCTATCAAGGAAGAATAATAGACTTTTTGGCATCCTTGATAGCTTGCTCATAAACGTCTTTAAATTGTTTATAAGCTAATCTCGATGCTCCGTCGCGGAGATCCCGCCATATGTCCTCTAGCTGTCTCTTCCTCCGTTTCATCGCTCGCAGCTCCTCAGTAAACCAAGGTGAGCGATTTCTACAGGGGGTGAGAGAGCGTCTGGGGGCGATCTCGTCCAAGGCTGTGGAAAGACCGATGTTCCAACATTCCACTTGCCTATCAACCGAGTCGCTGGTGAGTTCCAACCCCCTTAGAGCATTCAGGAACCTAGTGGGTTCCATAAGTCTCTTCGGGCGAACCAGAATGGGTTCGGCACCCTTACCGGGAGGAGGGGCCGTCTCAAGACGGACTTCCAGGACACTGTGATCCGACCATGGAACCTCTACTACAGAGGTTGGGATCACTTGAATTCCGGCCGCGAAGATCAAATCCAGGGTGTGACCGGCTTGATGCGTGGGGCCGGTCTTACAGAGTGAGAGTCCTAGTGTCTCCATGGTGGACACTAGGTCCATGGCTGCTGTTGAGGGGGAGGTGGTATCGGTGTGGACATTGAAGTCCCCCAAAACAATGAGCTTAGGGAACCTCAACGCCCACTCCGAGACCATCTCCAGCAGCTTAGGTAGACTCTGGGATTAGATCCTGGGATGTAGGACAGGTTAGATCTAGCCTCTCTCTTTCCCTTTGATGAGCTGGTATTACAGACTTAAATTCAGAATCCCTAAACATATTTTTGGGTAGGAGAATAGAAAGTTTTTCTTATTTTCTTTTGTGCTTCTGTTTTCATACATTACCAGTACTATGTTAAAATATTTAAAAGATCAGTAGGTTTAAATGTCTGGAGGCCTTTCACAACAATACAGTATCATTTAATTACACTATCTTGCTCTCATGGACTCAATAGCAAAAAATAAGTAAGAATGTAATAAATTTTGCAATTGCAAAATTTCAAATAAGTGTTGGAAATGCCAAGAACATGAGGGCAGTTTTTTCACCTGTGGTGGCACTGTAGGGCAGCCACGAAATATTGGACAGAAATACATAGGGAATTCCAAAAAATCTTTAAAATAAACTTTAAGAAAAAACCAGAATACTATCTTTGGGAAATTACAGGCTCAGATTTAATTTTACATTACATTACATATTTCGATTTATATACCGCCACTCCAGGGAGGCTTGGAGTGGTTTACAATATAACATCGAAACAATATACATAAAATCAAAGCATAAACAACACACAGTGAACAAATACAACAATAATTTAACAAATACCTATCTTAAAGATCCGGCTCTGAGTTAATACTTCCTAAGCACCCATTTTGCGACAGGTCCTGTACATGGTTTTTGTTTCTTCTGTTTCATTCATTAATTCCTTTCTTTTGTTTCATTTGGGGGGCACGAAACAGTAACCCCCCACAGTATTAAAATAAACCAGAAATGAAAGGAAGTGTGAAGGTTACTGACTATTCACTTTATTTGCGAACCACATAGCACTCCTCACACGGCTCGCTGAGCATTCTTGCGTGCTTGTATTTAGCTCTGAGCCTTGCCTGTTGGGTCAATAGGAGGATATTGCTATCCGCATCACCTGCTGCCTGCCTGCCTTGCCTCGCCAGCCACTGCTACCACTCTGCAGATGGAGGGGAAAACATCTCAAAAATACTAGTATCTTAACCCCTGTCCCTAGTTCTCTTCTGCAGACAGAGGGGGAAACATCACAGAGATAGTGGTATCATAAGTAACTCTGATGCTTTTAATGCAGGTTATAATTAAGGATATAAGGACAAATCATGCCATTGCCAAAAATGATGGGATGATTGCCACCAGTTAAAAATGAAGTGAAATAGTGGTTCTTGTGGTGTGCACTGGGCTGTGTGTGTGGAGTAGGCACTGGGAAGCATCTTTGACTGGGAAGCATCTTGGAAGGAAAGAATGGTGCCCTCCCCTGCCCTGCCTCCCTCCTGTTGCTGCTCCCTAAAAATCGGGGATGACTCAAACATTATAAGAGTGGGCTAAGAGTGGTAGATGTGTCCTCCATGTGTGGTGATTTTCACCCTCTAGCCCTAAAACTGAGGGGAAGGGGAGCCTGGGAAACCCTCCCATGTTGGCCAATGGTCTGGAAATTTTTGTTCTTTGGGAGATAGAACAAAAAAGTTCATTTGGAAAAATGTCCATTTTTGGAAGGTGCACAAAAATGGCAATGGGGGACCTATGAATGAAACAAATTGAAATGAATAGCAGTTCCATACAAATGCACAAGACTACTGTCTTAATTGGTTTTAATTTGTTCATTGGATCAGGAGCCCTGGCAGGCCGGTAGATTGCACAAATGCTCTAAATAAATAAATAAATAAATAAAATGATAAATGATTGTATGTGGTGGACCAGAGAGTTTTTGGAACTGTTTTATTTCAGTTATATTTCCAGGGGTAAAAATTTGGCTGTGTGTTCACCTGCTGCTTTGTTCAGGTTATGTGCTCCTTTGTATTCAAGACATACAGTATCTACCATGAGAATTAGATTATGATTATGGTGATGGAGCAGCTGGTGCATGTTTATTTTGTCTTTTTAATACTGCTGTGCCTCTTCAAAGGGTTTTGTGACAATAACTCAAGAAAAGGTCATCATAAGTCAAAGTTGCCTTTACAGCGCTTAACAGCATGAAATCAATGCAGGTAATGCTGTAAAATAGCCACGTGTGAATTTTAGTCTTGAACTATGAATAGACATTGAAATAAGTGCTGTTTTCCAAGACATTTTCACAGTAGGAAGAAAATTGCTAAAATTACTCATTATTTCCTTTCAATAAGATAATTAATGAAGAATTCCAGGATCAAAGTTGGCATATCTGTCTTATATCAGCTGCAGGGGTACAGCAGTTTCCAAGTAGGAAATGTAATGGGTGCATCTCTGTGTGTCTGTGTTTGTGCATGCATATATACTGGTCAACCTTTGCATGACTCACACATGATTTGCATAATGAGTATAATGAGTATAATATACAATGAGTATAATGAGTATAATATACAAATCTGGCTGCCTTGATTTTGGGGACTAAAATGGAAAATAGAATAGAAATGGAAACTAGCTGCCTAAGAGAGGAAAATGAAAACTGCTAGTCCCTGACAAAATGGGGAGCAGATTTTGTAGAGAAAGATGTTGGATGAGCACTGAGGAAGAAGGAGAAAAAGATCAGGAAGAAAGGAATGGGGGAGGGAGTGGAGAATAAAAATGGTGGTGGGAAATAGAACCATATCTTAGGAGGTGAGTTGCTTTGAATGCGATTTTCCTGCTTCTTGGCCGGCGGGGTGGACGTGGACTGGATGGCCCATGAAGTCTCTTCCAACTCAATGATTCTATGATTCTATGAAAGGAGTACAATAAGAGTTCATTGGGTTTAAGGGCCTGTTCTGCTGAGGTCCCAGATCAAAAAAGATTCCTGGTTTTGTTGAAATTAAACATGTTACAATTTAGATCATGCACAAGTGATAAAGGATGCAAAAAGTTAGAAATAAATGCAAAAAATGGCATCTACCCTCTTGACTATTCTTTGCAAATAAATATAAATCAATTTTACGAAGATTTATTAAAGTCCACATGCATTTTAATTTTTAGATTAGCAGCCTCTTTCCAGGGTGAATCAAACTATGGTAATCTCCCAGATTCTGTAGGTTACTTGAAAGCACACAAACTATAAGGTATATTTATCATCTGCCTGTGTAAGACAAATACCTAGCTATCTATGTTATCAAGCACTTTAAAATGGCAGTGAATAGTGAGATTCAAGCCGCGAAGGCTTAAACCTGGTGAGAAAGAGAAGCCAATATTCCAGAATAAATCTCACCAAGTTGAACCAGAAGCCAAGGTATTTATTTAATTTCAGCTGAAAGTAATGCCACTCTGAGATAATCCTCGGAGGCCACCCCTCCCCACTTCACTCGCTGCAGGCGGTTTTGGAGGAAGGAGAACAGCCAGTTTAAGGCAGTCCCCCTCACCCCCGCCACCGCCAGGCGGTGTGCCAAAAGTTGGTAATCGACAGTATCAAACGCTGCTGTGAGATCCAATAACACGAGCAGTGCCGATCCGCCTCGATCCAAGTGGCAACAGAGTAGGTCTGTGGTAGAGACCAGGACAGTCTCTGTCCCATGGCCCGAACGGAAGCCAGACTGGAATGGATGATGCAACTAGCCAGGTTGCATCATCCAGGAATGTCTGCAGCTGGTCCATTGCTGCCCTCTCAATTACCTTGCCCAGGTACGGTAGGTTGGAGGGAGCCACGGGGTCTAACCCGGGCTTCTTCAGCAATGGACTAACCACCGCCTTTTTTAACTCCTCTGGAAAAGCTCCTTGCTCAAGGGAGCAGTTGACTATCTTCAACAGAGGGCCTCGTAACCCCTCCACGCAAGCTCGAATCAGCGTGGAGGGGCACGGGTCGAGGAAGCAGGTGGTAGGTCAAAGAGCTGTGACGATCCTGTCAACATCCTCTGTGTCCAGTGGCCAAAACCGGTCGAAGGTGGACCCGGCGGAGGGCCACGGAGTCTCCAGCTCCTGTACTGTATCAACCGTAGCAGGGAGGTCCCGGCGGAGCGTCGCAATCTTGTCTGCAAAATGATTCTGAAAAGCCTCTGCGGAGAGGGCCTGATCAACATTATTTGGGATGGTAGGGACCATCGTCAGCTACCGAATTATTCTAAACAATTGAGCCGGGCGTGAATCTGCAGACGCTATCAAGGAGGCATAGTAGGAATTTTTCGCCTCCTTGACAGCATGCTCATAAGTCTCTCTAAAGAGCCCATAAGCTGATTCCGATGGTCCGTCACGGAGCTTCCTCCACATGCGCTCTAGCCGTCTCTTCTCCCGCTTCATGGATCTAAGGTCTTCAGTAAACCATGGGGAACAGCGTTTGCGGGGTTTGAGAGGGCATTTAGGGGCGATCTCGTTGAGAGCAGAAGATAACTTACAATTCCAGGTGGTAACTAGCTCATTGAGCGAGTCGCTGACAGGCTCCAAATCCCTCAGGGCATTCAGGAACCTGGTTGGTTCCATAAGTCCCTTCGGGCGAACCCAAATTGGTTCGGCACCCTTGCCAGGGGGGCGTGGTTGTTCGACCCGGACTCTTAGAGCACAGTGGTCCGACCATGGCACCTCTATTACAGAGGTGACGGACACTTGGACACCCGCAGAGAAGATCAGGTCGAGGGTGTGACCAGCCCGATGTGTGGGGCCCGACTTGGAAAGGGATATAAAGTACTTCTGGCAAGATATGCATCTTAACTAGCGCAATCTTACCCAATAATGATAGATTTAATTTGTGCCATTTTTTCAAATTTTCTTTAATTTCCTTCCACTTCCTGTCGTAGTTGTTTTTCAGAAGTTGTGCATTACTAGCTGTGATATGTAAACCCCGATATTTTACCATTTTCACTATTTTTATCCCTGATATTTCTTGAAGTTCACCCTTTCTGATGTTATTAATATTTTTGGTGAGGAAATTCGTTTTGTCCTTATTAATTTTTAAACCAGCCACACCTCCAAAGGTCTCTATTTCATCCCACCATTTGGTCCATTGATTTATCGGGTGCTCCATAATACAAACCATATCATCAGCAAAAGCAGATATTTTGTTATTGAACTGTCCATTTTTTAAACCTCTTATTTCTTTATTATTCCTTATGCTTTCTAAAAGTACCTCTAATGTCATGATAAAAATAAGAGGTGACAGGGGACATCCCTGTCTAGTGTCTTTGTATAGCTTGAGTTCTTTCAAGGTCTGTTCATTCACAATTAATTTTGCCGATTGCTGACTATATATTTCTTTAATTGCGTTAATAATATAATGCCCCAGGTCCATCTATTTGGCTACTTCAATGATAAAGTTCCAATTAACCTTATCAAAGGCCTTCTCCGTATCTAGAAAGAGAAGGCCCACTTCTTTTTGAATATGTTTATCATAGTATTCTATGATGTTGATGATCATTCTTGTGTTGTCTTTAATTTGACGTCCCGGTAAGAACCCCGACTGGTCTTTATGAATTCTGTTCTTCAACACTTCTTTTAACCTTTTAGCTAATATACCTAAGAAAATTTTGTAATCAATATTAAGTAAGGCAATTGGTCTATAATTTTTTGTTTTTTGAGCATCTTGTTTGTCTTTCGGAATTGAAGCTATGTTTGCAGAGATCCATGATTCTGGAATCTTTCTTTCTTCCAGCACTTTATTCATAACTGCTTTTAATGGGTTTGCCAGTATATCCGCAAATGTTTTATAATACCTATTTTAAAAAAACATCTGGGCCGGGTGTTTTGTTCAAGGGGAGATTTTTGATTGCGTTCTTTACTTCCTCTTCTGTTATCTTGTTATTTAATATTTCTCTTTGATCTTCAGAGATTTTAAAAAATATTTTGTTTCCCTAGATATTGAAGTATTTTTTCTTAAGGTATATTATAATCCGAGTATATTGATTTGTAAAATATAATAAACTGCGCTTCTATTTCTTTTTGTTGTACATAATATTTCCCATCTTTTATTTTATTTATATATTGTTTTTGTTTCCTCCTTTTTATTCTCCAAGCAAGCCACTTTCCTATTTTATTTGCATTTTTGAAATGTTGTTGTTTCATTGAATCTAACTTCTTTCCCATCTCCTCTATTTGCAATGTATTTATTTGTTTTTGAAGAATTTCTAATTGTAATCTTATTCTTTGGTCCTTGGGATTTTTCTTTAATTTTCCTTCCGTTTCACTAATTTTTTTCTCAATCACCTTATTTTTTTCCAGTTTTTATCCTATTTCTCTTTGCATTCTGTTGGATAAAGTGGCCTCTCATAAATGCTTTGGAGGCATCCCATATAATATCTATTGATGTATATTTAACTGTGTTAAATTTAAAATATTCTGTTAGTATTTTTTATTGATTTCTTGGTCTTTCGGGTCTTTTATTATTTGATCGTTTAGTCTCCATCTGAATGTGTTGCCATTATTTAAATTATTTTCTATTATAGCTTCCATTGGTGCATGATCGCTGTTGAATCTTGGGAGTATTTTTGTTTTCGTTGTTCTCATGGCTAATTCCTTAGAGCCCCAAATCATGTCAATTCGCGACCACAACTGGTGGCGATTCGAATAAAATGTGTAATCTCTTTCATTTTTATGGTAATGTCTCCACAAGTCTTGCAATCCCAGGTCTTATTTTAGTGTTTTAAAACATGATGGTAGTTCTCCAGTAGAACATATTTTGTCTTTCCTTTTGATTTATCTAAATTTCCTTCCAGGACACCATTAAAATCTCCCAAGAGAATAAGGTGGTCATATTTTTGTTCCATAATTTTAGTATTTAATATTTCTACAAATTTTGTTTTTGTTCCATTGGGTGCGTATATGTTACAGAACAAATATTTTTCCCGTCATTTTCTACCGTTACTCCCAACGCTCTACCTTCTTGATCTTTAAAGATCTGTCTTGACTGAAATTTCTCATTCACATAGGTCACCCCCCCTTTTTCTCCAGTTGAAGCATAGTATACTTTCCCTAGTTGTTTTTGTGTTAAATAAGCAACATGCTTATGACTTATGTGTGTTTCTTGTAAACAAATCACATCATAATGACCTTTTTTGATTTGATTCCATATTTTTTTTCCTTTTATTAGGGCTATTTAAACCATTTACATTGTTTGAGTATATTTTAATCTTCTGTGCCATTTTCTTCTTCTATATCACTGTCCATATCTACCGCAGCCATGTCAGTTGGTGTAGCGTAGTCATTTGGCGATTTTTCTCTTGGTCTTTTTTAAAAAAAAATCTCTTTGTTCTTTCTGATGATCTTTGTTCATTTTTTTCTCCTGATTTAAATTTCCTTTTCTTTGTTTTCCATATTCTTTACTTAGTTCTCATAAAATGCCTTTGCTTTGTACTCTGACGTTAGCCCGTGTTTTCCCCCATCCATGTTACCATTATTCTTTCTTTTTCCCATTTAAATCTAACATTCTGTTCCTTAAGTTTGTCTGTTAAGTAAAAATATTTACGTCTTCTTTCTAACACAGAAGTTGGATGTTCTTTTAGTATGGCAACTTTCTTTCCTTTAAAATATGTTGGTACTTTTGCATTTTCTTTCAATACTTCATCTCTTGCAGTTTTCCTTCCGAAACAAACTATTACATCTCTTGGTGTATTAAATCTCTTTGCATAATTTGACTGTATTCTAAAGACCCTATCAATATCTCCATCAGTTTTATACAACATGCACTTTTATACACTTTTCAGGTTTAAAATTCCCACCGCCCTCAGTCGGGCCTGGTTTGGCCATGCTTGGCCAAGGCTGGATGATTTCAATGAGGCCTCCTTGCGGAGGGGGAGTCTGGCATGACCCAAACAATGGAAGAGCGCCACCTGCCTTTGATGTAGATTTCACTCTGTCCAATGGTTGGAGAAGGGATAGCAGGTCTTAGAAGAATAGATGAGGTGATGACTGGTGATGGGATGAAATATCCCTGATGTGTGGGCACAATGACCCTGATGGGTCCCCCCCAAAACTTTTATTGTCCTTTTTATATTTCCAGTTCCTGATTAAGCCCCATGGCCCAACCACCAGACTTCCTTGCAGATTCCAACAGAAATCGTTGTCCATAGACATGTCCAATAGGAGGGAATAACAAAGGGGGAAAATAGCCTTTAACTGGAAACCCCATGGCAAGTGTCAGGTATTGTCCAAATGGCTACTGTTATCCCCAGGGTCACTTGTCCGTATAGGTTCCATTGAGGTAGCTGATAGATCCAATCAAATGCAAATAAAGCCTGGCAAGATGTTGACAAATCTTCCCAGGACAAGATAATGTGGGCAAAAAGTAATCGCAAGATTTCAGTTGGTGCGCCCCTTCCTCGGCGGTGGAGGCAGGAAAGGCACGCGAGGGAGAAGAGAAAGGTGCGAGCCTTTCCTTCCTCCCATGCCCCATGTGTGCCTTTACCGCCGCTACCGAGGAAGGGGCGCGGAGGCACCGAAAGGTGCGCTCCTCTCTTTTTCCTCTCTTGCCCCACATGCTCCTTCCTCGGCAGCGGCAGTAAAGGCACGCATGGGGCATGGGAGGAGGGAAAGGCTCGCACCTTTCTCTTCTCCCTCGCGCGCCTTTCCTGCCTCCACTGCCAAGGAAGGGGAGTGCGGGGCAAGAGAGGGAGGGAAGAGGAGTGCACCTTTCCCTGCTCCCCACCCCAAACGTGGCTTTTCTGTCTCCTCTCGCTGCTGCCCCCGCCTTCGTGGCCACACATGGGACGAGGGAATTGAGCAAGGCCGCACAAAAGCCTGCCGCTGAGGAAAGCTCGCGCACCACAAAAAGGGGGGGAGGGAAAGTGTTGTTGTTACTACTACTACTACTATTGAGGCTGAGTGGCCATCTGTCAAGGGTGTTTTGATTGTGCTTCTGCTGCATGAAGGTAAAAGGGGGTTGGACTAGATGGCCTTTGGGGTCTCTTCCAAATCTTTATTAATATGAATGTTGTTGTTATTGAGGCTGGGTGAACATCTGTCAGGGGTCCTTTGATTGCGCTTCTACTTCATGAAGTTAAAGGGGATTGGACTAGATGGCCCTTGAGGTCTCTTCCAACTCTTTATTAATATGAATGTTGTTGTTATTGAGGCTGGGTGGAGATCTGTCAGGGGTGCTTTGACTGTGCTTCTGTTGCATGAAGGTAGAAGCGAGTTGGACTAGATGGCCCTTGGGGTCTCTTCCAACTCTTTATTAGTATTAATGTTATTATTGTTATTATTATTGATGCTTGGTGGCCATCTGTCAAGGGTGCTTTGATTGTGCTTCAGCTGCATGAAGGTAGAAGGGGGATGGTCTTTAGAGGTCCCTTCCAACACTATTACTATTGCTATTATTATTATTAAGGATGGATTGCCATCTGTCAGGATGCTACATAATAATAATAATAACAACTTTATTTTTATACCCCACCACTATCTTCCCGAAGGGACTCGAGGTGGCATACAAGGGGACAAGCCCGAAAATACAGATTAAAACACACACAATAAAAATAAAAATAAACATCAGAAAAAAATTCACAATCACAATACACATTTTTTACACATTGTACCTTCCCTGCATGAAGGTACAATGAAGGGGGTTGAACTAGATGGCCTTTAGAGGTCCCTTCCAACTCTAGAATTCTATGAAAGGAGTCTTAGTTGACCACGAACGGAACATGAGCCACCAGTGTAATGCTGTATTTATTAATTATTTATTTATTTATTATTTCAATTTGTATGCCGTCCATTCCGGATGGCTCAGGGCGGTTTACAACACATAAGATCACAACAATAAAACAGTGAATGACAATATAAAATCCAATTTCCCAATAATCCCACAAAACAGTAATTAGTCAACCGACCAAGAATTAGAGGTCAAAAGCCTCTGTAAGGAGCACAGTTTTACAGGCTTTCTGGAAGGCCGGCAATTCGCAGGTTGCTCGGGCCTCCGGTGGCAGGGCGTTCCATTGGCTTGGTGCCACCACGGAGAAGGCCCTCTGTCGCATTGATGATAAATGAATGGTCCGTAGGGAAGGGATCTGCAGGAGGTTGTGAGCCTCAGATCGGAGAGATCTCTGAGGAACATATGGGAGTAGACTGTCCCTCAGGTACACCGGCCCCAGACCATGCAAGGCCTTAAAGGTCAGAACCAGCACTTTGAAGATGATCCAGTGCTCAATTGGCAACCAGTACAGTTGCTGCAGGATTGGAGTGATGTGAGCCCTGGCCGGCACTCCGGCCAGGAGTTAGGGTGCATTCTGCACCAGTTTAAGCTTTCGGATGACCAACAAAGGAAGGCCAATGTAAAGGGCGTTACAGTAGTCCAGTCTCGAGGTGACCGTCGCCTGGATTACCGTGGCTAGGTCGTTCCTAGTGAGATAGGGCGCCAGCCGCCTAGCCTGCCACAGGTGGAAAAATGCGGATCTGCTGACAGCAGAGACCTGGGCCTCCATTGTCAGCAGTGGGTCCAACTGAACCCCCAGACTCTTTACTAATGACGACGGGCGTAATGCCTCGCCGTCCAGAGTAGGCAGCCGGAGCCCACTCCCACTCGGACCACTCAGCCAAAGGATCTCCGTCTTCGATGGATTCACCCTCAACCGGCTGGCTCGTAGCCAACCAGTCACAGCTTCAAGGCATAGCTGGAAGCAATCAGGTACAGAGTCCGGCTGGCCGTCCATCCTCAGCACCAGCTGGATGTCATCAGCGTACTGATGACATTCCAGACCAAAACTCCGCACCAATTTGGCAAGTGGTCGCATGTAGATGTTAAATAATAAAGGGGAGAGAATGGCCCCCTGAGGGACCCCACAACTAAGGGGGAGCCTCTCGGAGACCATACCTCCCCTCTCCACTCGCTGTCCCTGATCTTGGAGAAAAGAAGACACCCATTTAAGAGCAGTCCCCCTAACCCCTGTCACAGCTAGGCAGTGGGTTAACTATGCGTGGTCTACCGTATCAAAGGCTTCCGTGAGGTCCAATAACACGAGCAGCGCTGATCCACCCTGATCCAATTGGCAGTGGAGCTGGTCTGTGATGGCGACCAGCACAGTCTCTGTCCCATGCCCAATACGGAAGCCGGACTGGTAGGGATCTAATCCGGTAGTGTCATCTAGGAACCGCTGCAGCTGGCCCGCTACTGCCTTCTCAATCACCTTACCCAGAAACGGTAAATTCGAAACCGGGCGGTAACTGGAGGGAACCAAATGATCTAAGTCTGTTTTTTTCAGCAGCGGGCTCACCATCGCCTCTTTCAATCCCTGTGAAAATACTCCTTGCTCAAGGGAGCAGTTAACTATTGTCAACAGAGGGCCACGTAACCCTGAAAAGCTGAAAAGGCCAATGCCATTCTAGGCTGCATCAATAGGAGAAGCCTGACAGAAGGCCCAAGGGAACTGATATGATAGTTTACCTCGGCTGTTTTTCAAATTTTCTTTAAATTATAAATATTTAATGCAACTGTTTATTTTAACTTATTGTACAATGTTTAGTATTGCCTTTTTTGTTTAGAATTTTTATGGTTTTCTGTTTATATAGGCATTGAATGTTTGCTTTTTACTATGTTGGAAGCTGCCTTGAGTCCCCATGTGGAGATAGGGTGGGATACAAATCAAGTTTTATTATTATAATAAAATTATTGTTGATATTTCACCTACTGATGCCTCAATTAATGTAATTTATTGATATCTAAATTTAGTTTTGAAATTGAACAGTAGCGGCTGCATTTCTCACCCTCAGCTTATACTTGAGTCAATAAGTTTTTTGTGGTAAAATTAGGTGCCTCAGATTATTTTCGGGTCATCTTATACTCAAGTATATAGGTAATTAGTTTTTGGTTTATTAAATATAGTTATATATTACAAATATATATTTTTTTGTTATTTAAACTAAATATTGTTTTTTTCTTAAAGTGACACACCACCCGAATTATGCTCGGTTTTTTGGCGAATTTTGACACACCATGCTCAAAAGGTTGCCCATCATTGATATAGGAGATTCTCTTGAGAGGATCAATGTGACCACTGGGGTTGATAGGGGGAGAGAGAATCCTTAAGCTATGTCGGCCCCTGGCCGTACAAGGCCTTAAAGGTTAGTACCAACACCTTGTAGGAGATCCAGAATTCGATTGGTAGCCAATGCAGCTGACACAGGATAGGTGTTATATGGCATCCCAAAGGAGTTCCTGTAAGAAGCCTTGCAGCTGCATTTTGAACATAATGGAGGGGTTTGGGGAACTGACCCACCTGCGTGGGAATTCCAATCTAATAAACCTTTATTTATTTATTTATTTATTTATTTGCACTTGTCAGTCGCCTCTCCCAATATGGCTCGGGGCGACTTACAGAAATGAATCCCAGAATAAAAACACAGTAAAAACACAGTAAAACAGATGTTAACTAGATAAAATACAACTCAACAAGAGTTGTATACAAACAGTGGAGGAGCAAGTATCCGAGGAACCAGCGGCCTTAATCCCCAAAAGCCTGCCGAAACAGGAGTGTTTTGCACGCCTTCCGGAATGCCAACAGGTCTGTGAGGGCACGAACATCGGAAGGCAATGCATTCCACAAGGTAGGGGCGATTATCGAGAAAGCCCTCCTTCTTGTAGTCGTGAGAGAGTACATTTTAAAACTAGGGACTTCCAGGAGTTGTCCCGACTCTGAACATAGCAGCCTAGTGGGACAATATGGGATGAGGCGGTCCCTAAGGTACACTGGCCCCAGACCATTCAAGGCCTTGAAGGTCAATACCAGCACCTTGAAAGTGATCCAGCATTCCACTGATAACCAATGCAGCTCGCGTAAAATAGGTGTAATGTGGCTGGTCATAGGCACGCCAGCCAACAGCCGAGCTGCCGCATTCTGTACCAGTTTCAATTTCTGGATCACCAGCAATGGAAGGCCAACGTAGAGAGCAATACAGTAGTCCAATCTTGAGATGACTGTGGCTTGGACCACTGTGGCTAGATCGCGACGGGAAAGGTAGGGAGCCAACTTCCTCGCCTGATGGAGGTGGAAGAAAGCTACTCTACTTACAGTGGAGATGTGTGTCTCCATCATTAGTTGAGAGTCCAAGGTTACGCATATACATAGCAAAAAGATATAAAATACAGTACAAACCATAGAAAAGGGAACTTCACATTTGCTACACAATCTTGCCACTGAAAAGCAACAGTTAAAATCTTGACAATTTAAAAGCATAATTACTTTGTCTGGGTCACTGTGGTTTTTCAAGGCATCTATAATGTGTGGTAGTAAGTTAGATCTTGGTTCCTGGTAAAGCGGGCAATGCAGAAGAATATGCGGGATAGAATCCAGCTGTCCTGTGCTAAAGGGACAAAGCTTATTATTGCTCAGTAGACTATTGAGTCTTCCTCTGTGGAGATGGCATGATAGTAAATCTAGCCAGCATGTAGGCTCTTCTGTAAGAGGGGTTAGTGAGTGCTGCAATATAAAAGGCTGGGTTTCCCTGTATGAATGGAATTGCCATATTCATAGGTGAACAGGATTTATTGGCCAAGCTCAACAGTTGGTTATAATCCCTTTCTAGCAGCCTCTTTTTTTAATAAGGGTAAAGATCTCACACAACTTTTGCTGCATGGGAATTGTAGTTCACCCTGCACCCAGAGCACTCTGAACCCCACCAATGATGGATCTGGACCAAACATTGCATACAGAACTCTGGTGACCAACAGAATATACTGGAGGTTTTTGTGGGGGACCGATCCACCCGCTTGGGAGTTGTAGTTCACCTTTCATACAGAACACTCTAAACCCCATCAATAATGGATCTGAACCAAACTTGGCACACAGATCCAACTTGCCCAACTGCAAATACAGGTGAGATTGCCGGGGGGGGGGGGTGTTGTCATTGCTCTCAGCATCTGGGAGTTGTACATTACCTTCCTCCATAGAAATTGTGGATCCCACTGAAAATAGACTGGGTTGGGGGAATTGATCTTGATTTTGGGAATTGTAGTTCACCTGCATCCCAAGAGCACTCACCCCAGCTGATGACTGATCTGGATCACACTTGGCACACACCCATCATGGCAAACTGTAAATACTAGCAGGATATGGGCGTGACTGCCTTTGGCATATGGGAGTTGTAGTTCACCCTGATACAGAGAGCACTGAACCCCAGCCGATGACAGATCTGGACCAAACTTGACAGACACACCTAACATGGCCAACGGTGCCATGTTTGGGGAGGATTGACCCACAATTCTGGGAATTGTAGTTCACCCACATCGTTATGTATTTTCTAATGGGGGCATTCATAAAAAATGAAATTACATTCTGGCTTTTCCCTAATAAATAGTGTTACTAATTAACTGAAAGATACTACCCAACACTCCAAAACAGAATGCATTTTTCAAATAATCCAGGCACCGCCAGGTACCCAAGCTAATCCACCATAAGAAAGGGGGGAAGTTCTCAGGGGGTTTTTTTTTGTAAAACGGTTGGCACATAGAACCAGGATGCTGCAGGAATGCTTACATGCAAGCTGCTCTTGTTGGTACAATTTATGTCATAACATGCTTGGTTAACTAAAGACTGAGAGCCCACCATTATTAACTTCAGAAGTCTCTGCAAATGACTCATATGTAGGACAGTCTTGAAGTGCTCAGTTGAATTTCTCATTGGTCTTTTGCACTGTAAAAGGATTAATCATTAGAGTATTACTAACCTATGTGAGGTTGTCACAGTCTGCTGGGGTAGAAAAACCAAAGGCCAGCAAGTGAGAAAGTAAGCGGGGGGAAAGAGAAAGTACACTGCGGTGTGAGAACAAGTTTTAAATTCAAGCAATAGCAGTTGCTTTCATTAGTGCTCTAATAAGCTTTTTATTTGTGAAGGTATCCTAGAATTTCATCCAAAATAAAGGCATTGCATCTCTGTTTTGAAAATGCTTGCTGCTGAAACTAATACATTAAGTCCCACACATTAGGCATCAACTGTGCTCATTAGCAGTCCATCTGTTAATGGCAGAAGCACATTATTGGAGTTTTATGTAAATTTTGAAATGGGCAACCCTGGGACATCAAGATGTGAGATTATTTCTTCCTCCTACTTGCTGCTTGGATGCTGTGCTTTAAGGTAGTTTTGTCCTCAGTGGGATAAGGGGAATCAAATTTCTCAAATACTCTTTGGAGACTTATGGGTAAAAGAAGATGTAATGTTCTTGGGGACTATGCTGTTTATTAATAGGTCAAACAGAGCAGCCAGGTGGCTGTTAAGTGTTCAACAAGGTGATGTGAAAACTTACAAGTATAATCAAGCTTTTGCCAGGTAAAAAACCTAAGGGCCCTTACAGACAGGCCTTTAACCCAAATGATGCCTCAGATAAACTCGAATTAATCTGGAGGAACCTGGGATTTCCCAGTTTACTCCAGATTAATAGCATACCAGGAAAGATCCAGGTGTGGGCTTTCGCAATCCCAGGGGTCAATCCCCCAGCAAGCCCACATAAATCCTTCTTCCCCTCTCCCAACCTCCTGACATGTCATTTTGGCGCAGCATGAGTTCTAGATGGCGGTGTCTGAGCATGCTGCAAGGCCTCTCAGGTAAGTTCAGGGGAGAATGGGGGCTGGGGGAGGGCATGTAGCCTCCCCCCCCAGGAGACCGTGGTGTTTGGGGTGGGGGTGGGAACTGAATCCTGGAAGGAACTAGAATTAAATATCCCAGTTCCTTGACTGACAGGTACAGGGAAAAGAGGATGGCAGCAATGGCCCATGTGGAGCACTCCGCACTGCCCAAACTGTGGGGTTGGTTTCTTGCGATAAGTACCAGAGTTTTATTCTTGTAATAAGTACTGGAGGTCTATAGATGTCATGTAGACATTTAGGAGCAACCTTTCAGTCAATATGGACTGTTGAGCCCATGTAGATGAGTCCTCAGTCTTTGTACATAGGATGACCGTCATTAAAGTAGTCCTAGGCATTGAGCTATGGAGAAACTACACTATAACTCTGTTTACTTTTTCTCCCACATAGGTTCCACCCATACTTCTGGACAAGCAGTTTTCAGAATTTACACCAGACATTACTCCCATTATCCTGGCTGCCCATACAAACAATTACGAGATCATAAAACTTTTAGTACAGAAGGGTGTTTCTGTCCCTCGACCTCATGAAGTCCGTTGTAACTGTGTGGAGTGTGTCTCCAGCTCAGATGTGGACAGCCTTCGCCATTCCCGATCCAGGCTGAATATCTACAGAGCTCTTGCCAGTCCATCTTTGATTGCCCTATCAAGTGAGGATCCTTTTCTTACAGCTTTCCAGTTAAGCTGGGAACTTCAGGAGCTAAGCAAAGTGGAAAATGAATTTAAATCTGAATATGAGGAACTGTCGCAGCAATGTAAGCAGTTTGCAAAAGACCTCTTGGACCAGACCCGAAGTTCCAGGGAATTAGAAATCATCCTTAATTACAGAGATGAAAGCAGCCTCATAGAAGAGCAGAGTGGCAATGACCTGGCAAGATTAAAACTGGCAATTAAGTATCGCCAGAAAGAGGTAAGTTGCAGCATGTTATTTTTGAAGAAATAATGTGTGAGATAATCATATACTATCACTCATGGCCAGCATAATTGTCTCCCAAAGGTAGTCTTGGTAGTGGGCCCATAAGTAGAGACCTATTCTGGATCCGCATGGTCTTTCACAATAAGGACATACAGTAGATTTCTAGATAGAATGTGATCATGACAAGGATTTACTTTACATGCCTTCCTCTGGGCACATTTCTCCCTTTTGCTCTCTATTCATGCTTCCTCAAATTCCATAGCACTGTTGGTAACAGGGTGCTCAAGGGCCAGGGCTTCCCAGGTCTTGGTATTTATTCCACATTTGTTAAGGCTAGCTTTAAGGCCATCTTTAAATTACTTTTGCTGTCCACCAATATTCCATTCCATTCATGAGCTGAGAATAAAGTAACCATTTATTTATTTATTTATTTATTTTATTATTTCGACTTATATACCATCCTTCCCGAAAAGGCTCAGGGTGGTTCACAGCAATGAACAACAAAACACAACATACTTAAAAACATAATAAAAACAGATTAAGACCAGAGTAGGGGTTACAGCTTAGAGATTGAATGCCTGACGGAACAGGTTGGTCTTACAGGCCCTCCGAAAAGGCTGTAGATCAGTTATTGCTCGTGCCTCCTCCGGGAGGGCGTTCCAAAGGGTAGGTGCTGCTACAGAAAAAGTGCGCTGCCGCATCGATGACAACCGGCAGATCTTAAGTGATGGAACCTCTAGTAGGTTTTGATCCATGAACCGTAGTGGTCTCTGGGGAACATGCAGGGAAAGACGTTCCTTCAGGTACACTGGCCTTAGACCATGCAAGGCCTTAAAAGTTATCACCAGCACTTTGAAGGCAATCCGGTGCTCGATAGGGAGCCAGTGCAAGCGCTGTAGGACTGGTGTGATATGGCACGATAGTGTTACTCAAGCCAGCAGTCGAGCCGCAGCGTTTTGCACCATCTTCAGTTTTTGGATTACCGACAAAGGAAGGCCAATGTAAAGGGCATTACAGTAGTCCAGTCTCGAGATGACCGTGGCCTGGATTACTGTGGCCAGGTCGTCACCGGAAAGGTAGGGCGCCAGCTGCCTTGCCTGGCGCCGATAAAAAAACGCTGCTCTACTCATGGTGGAGACCTGAGCCTCCATCGCCAGCAGAGGGTCCAGTTGGACCCCCAGGCTTTTAACCAAAGGTGACGGGCTAACCACCTCACCATCCATTATTGGCAGCCGGAGCTCCACCCCCCCCCCCGGGGTGACCCAGCCACAGGACCTCCGTCTTCGATGGGTTCACCTTCAACCTGCTGGCCCGTAGGCACCCAGTCACGGCTTCCAGGCACTGATGGAAATAATCGGGTACAGAGTCCGTCCGGCCTTCCATCCTCAGCACCAGCTGGGTGTCATCAGCGTACTGATGACACTCCAGACCAAAACTACGCACCAGTTGAGCAAGTGGATGCATATAGGTGTTAAATAATAGAGGGGAGAGGATAGCCCCTTGGGGGACCCCACAGTTAAGGGGGACTCTTTCCGAGACCATCCCTCCTCTCTCCACCCGTTGTCCCTGATCTTGGAGAAAGGAGGCCACCCATTTAAGGGTGGACCCCCTAACTCCCGTCATGGCTAAACAGTGGATCAATAGAGAATGGTCAACTGTGCCAAATGCTGCCGTGAGGTCCAATAACACGAGCAGCGCTGACCCGCCTTGGTCCAACTGGCAGCGCAGCTGGTCTGTGATAGAGACCAGCACAGTCTGTCCTGTGCCCAAAGCGGAAGCTGTACTGGAAGGGATCTAATCCGGCTGTATCGTCCAAGAACTGCTGCAGCTATCCCGCTGCTGCCCTCTCAATTACCTTGCCCAGAAATGGTAAGTTCGAAACTGGGCGGTAATTGGAGGGAACTGAGCCATCTAGATCCGGTTTCTTCAGCAGCGGACTTACCATTGCCTCTTTTAAACTCTCTGTAAAAACTCCTTGCTCAAGGGAGCGATTTACTATATTCAACAGAGGTCCATGTAACCCCTCCCATTAAGATCTAACAAGCCAGGAGGGGCACGGGTCGAGGGAGCATGTTGTTGGTGTAGCTGCAGCAATTATCTTGTTGATTGCCTCTACGTCCAGCAGCTTGAACTGGTCGAAGGTAGGCTCGTCGAGTGGCCACGGAGTCTCGAGTTCACTCACTGTATCAACAATGACAGGGAGGTCATGGCGGAGCAGTGAGATCTTGTCTGCAAATAAGCTCTGGAAAACCTCAGCTGAGAGGGCCAAATCATTACTATTTGGGACAGTAGGGACCATCGTCAAAGACCAAATGATGCCAAACAATTTTGCTGGGCGTGAGCTAGCAGACTCTATCAGGGAGGCATAGTACAATTTTTTTGCCTCTCTGATAGCACACTCATAAGCGTCCTTAAACAGCTTATAAGTTGATCTCATAGCTTTGCCATGATAAGAACATAAGAACATAAGAAGAGCCATGCTGAATCGGACCTCAGCCCATCTAGTCCAGCATTCTGTATCACACAGTGGCCCACCAGTTGTACACGGGGATCTCGAGCAGAAGGGAGAGCAAAACCCTGACCTGCTCCCGACCCCCCACAACCAGTACCCAGGGAAAACCTGCCAACCTCAACCAACTCCGAGGTGGTACTTGAATGTCCTTTTCAGTAACTACCGATACACTTGGTATCCATGAATCTGTCTAATCCTGCCTTGAAGTTGTTCAGGCTGACAGCTGTCACAACCTCTTCTGGAAGTAAATTCCATAACCCAATGACCCTCTGGGTGAAGAAATATTTCCCTTTATTAGTCCTAATTTTCCTACCTTGGAGCTTCAGGGAGTACTCTCTAGTCCTAGTGTTTTGTGACAAAGAAAATGATGCTCCCACCACACGCCCTCTAGCCGTCTCTTCTCCCGCTTCATCGATCTACTTTGGGATATGGTGATTGGACATTCAAACAACATGTGTGTTAAACTGATGGCGGAGGACCATCGTTTCAGTGCTGGTGGTCATTTTTTCTTCCAAAACACTGACGGCTGTCCACCTGTCTTCCTAAGAGATTTACAGGATTTTTTGAAGGCAATGCTGATGGCATCATTCCAGAAGTTGGGAGTGACATTTGTAGATGATCCATGTTTTGCAGACATACAACAGAGTTGGAAGAATAGTAGCTTTAGAAGCATTTTGGTATCTTTACAAATGTCCCAATCCTTGAACACTCTGCTTCATTTGAAAATATGCTGCACTTGCAAAGCTCAGAAAGTGTTGCATTTCGGTGCCACTGTCAACTTTTCTGGAGAGGTGGCTGCCTAGATCAACATTTCCTAGCGTTACACTATTAAGCTTTATTGCTAGCATTGCAGAGGGATTGATTGGTGCCTGCCGGTAGAGCACTTTAATTCAGTGAGAGGCCATGCTTTTTATGTGCTTCTGCGAAGGAGTTTAAAGTGTCTTGTAGATCTTCCTCTGAATGAGCAGCTTATTGGAGTTGTATAATAGAAGTGAGATAGGGTTAAATAATGAGACTACTTGGAGCTTAAATCTTTTGTTCTTCGCTGCATGTCATTTTTAATATATAAAATATAATTAATGGTTACAATATAGTGATATCAGAAAATGAAATGTATAGTACTGGTGATTGTGTCGAAAAGAGATATTTTCAGTGGATTACAGTGACATCAAGCTCAGGTGCTCAGTAAAAGACATGAGTGTTTTCTAGTTCAGTCACTTCTTAAAATTCATGAGCAGGCAATATTGTGACTTATAGCTGACCCTTTATATTTGTGGGTTTGAATTTTGTGGATTTGAATATTCACAGATTTGATTTAAATGGTTTGGGCCCAATCTACTGCAATTCCTCTTACAAGCCCACACAATCCCTGAGGTCATCAGGAGAGGCCACCACAGTCAGAAAGGCACCGTGTCTCTGGAATTCCCTCCCTAGAGAGGTTAGAATGGTGATTTTTCACTTTCGTGAACATTTTGTGCTCCTAATCCAAGCAAATGTGGAGTGTTAACAGATGATTAATCTAAATGTAAGTGGGTACCTTCATGATGAATTCTTCACAGCATCTTTAACAAGGTGCAGTATGAAAGACCAGTGTCTCTTGCAAGAGACAGTCCTTCAAGACAGGTGCAAAATGTGGGACCTGTCATGAGTTTACCTGAGGCATCGAAATGATTCCTCAGGTAAACCCTAATTAATCCGGAGTAAACTGGAATTTCCCAGTTTACTCTGGATTAATGTAAGGTTTGGATCTTTCCAGGTGTGATTCCTGTGAGGATTGATTGTAGGACCGTTTCCGCAATTCTGGGGGGTCAATCCCCACTGCAATCTTGCTTCTTCAGGTTCTTAGAGCCTGAAGGAACAGGATGGCACCTCCATCCTTAAGTGCCAGCCTCTCATTTATCTACAAAACTTACCTGAGATACCTGCCTGAATACTTAGGGGCCCCCCTGGAAAAACTCCTGTTGCATCAAAATGACATGTTGGGAGGTTAGGGGACGCACTAGGAGCTTTTGCTAGAGGGCCCTAAGCATGCAGCCAGGCCTCTCTGGTAGGTTTTGGGAGTAAATGTGGGGGGGGGGGGGGGTAGGGGCTGGCTCCATGCTCTCTGGTTGACATGAGATAGCACAGAGCCACCCTCTCCCCCCAGGGAAAGCCTGGGGTTTGGGGGAGGATTAGGGCTGCAATCCCAGGAGGTAAGACCTGTCTGGAAGGGCCCATAATCATATGATCATATATATTCATAGTGTGTTTAAACAAGTGAACATAAATTATTGTAAAGCATGAGCACAAATTACATTTTGTCATGACCTATGATGAATTCAATGTCAAGGATGCTGCAAACCAGGCATGCTCAAAAATATAAATTTAAATCCGAGTTTCAACATAATGTGTGAAACTCTGTAACTTATTTATTATTTATTTATTTATTTATTTATTGAGGCTTCTTCACCGCCGACTCCCAAGGGCTCGCGGCGGCTCACAGAGCCAGTGGCACAGCGCCACAGGGTTAAAACAAACAGTTAAAAGACACATTTAAAACAGTAAAATACAATATGATCCAAGAACAACAGCACTATCGCAGCCCCGGAAGGTGCGGGCACAACCTACTCCCCGAAGGCCTGCCTAAACAAATGAGTTTTGCAGGCCCGTCTAAATGGAAGTAGGTCTTTCAGGGCTCTGGCTTCGGCCAGGAGGGCGTTCCATAGCGTAGGAGCTATAACGGAGAACGCCCTCCGGCGGGTAGATGTTAAGTGTGCCGATTTTACCGAAGGTACTACCAGAAGGTTGGCCTCTTCGGACCGAAGTGATCTCTCTGGGCAATATGGGGTGAGACGGTCCCTTAGATACGCTGGCCCCAGGCCGTATATGGCCGTAAAGGTAAGAACCAGCACTTTGAAGGCGACCCGGTGCTCAATTGGCAGCCAGTGCAGATCCTGCAAGATTGGTGTTATGCGGCAACCTGCTGGAGCCCCAGACAGGAGCCGGGCGGCAGTGTTCTGCACCAGCTTGAGCTTCGGATCGATGACATAGGCAGGCCAACGTGAGCGCGTTACAGTAATCTAGCCTTGAGATGACCGTGGCTTGGATCACCGTGGCTGGGTCGCTCCGGGAGAGGTAGGGGCCAGCCTCCTTGCCTGGCGGAGGTGGAAGAAGGCAGCCTTGCTGGCCATGGAGACCTGGGCCTCCATGGTCAGCTGGGAGTCCAGTTGGACACCCAGGCTCTTCACGGACAGCGCTGGGTGCAGCGCCGAACCGTCCAGGGTCGGAAGCCGGGCACCCACCCCGCCCGGGCCGCCCAGTCACAAGATCTCCGTCTTCGCCGGATTCACCCTCAACCTACTGGCTCGCAGCCATCCAGTGACGGCTTCGAGGCAAAGTTGGAAATTATCGGGGACGGATTCCGGCCTGCCCTCCATCCTCAGAATGAGCTGGGTGTCATCGGCGTACTGATGGCAGACCAGCCCATAACTCCGCACCAGCTGTGCAAGCGGCTGCATGTAGATGTTAAATAACAGAGGGGAGAGAATGGCCCCCTGAGGAACTCCACACGCTAGTGGGAAGCTCTCGGAGACCACCCCGCCCCTCCTCACACGCTGAGACCGCTGGTGGAGGAAGGAGGTCAGCCATTTAAGGGCAGTCCCCCTCACTCCAGCCATGGCCAGGCGGTGGATCAAAAGATTGTGGTCGACCGTGTCAAACGCTGCCATGAGGTCCAATAACACGAGCAGCGCAGACACGCCTTGGTCGAGCTGGCAGCGGAGTTGGTCTGTGATGGAGACCAGGACCGCCTCCGTCCCGTGCCCCGAACGGAAGCCGGACTGGAAGGGGTCTAACCATGTTGTGTCATCTAAGAAGGACTGCAGCTGCTCCATTACTGCCCTCTCAACCACCTTGCCCAGGTACGGAAGATTCGACACTGGGTGGTAGTTGGAGGGTTCAACAGAGGCCCACGTAACCCCTCCAGGCAAGGTCTAACAAGCCAGGAGGGGCACGGGTCGAGGGAGCAGGTGGTCGCTATCTTATCAACAGCATCTGCGTCCAGTGTTCGAAACCGGTCGAGGGTGGGCCCGGCGGAGGGCCACGGAGTCTCGAGCTCTTTTACTGTATCAACTGTGGCCGGAAGGTCCCGGCGGAGACTCAGTATCTTGTCTGCGAAAAAGCTCTGAAAAGCATCGGCGGTAAGGGCCTGATCACTATTCTTTGGGACGGTAGGGACCGTCGTCAGAGATCGAATTATCTTAAACAGTTGGGCCGGGCGTGAGCTGGCAGACGCTATCAAGGCAGAATAGTATTCATTTTTGGCTGCCTTGACAGCATGCTCATAAGTTTCTTTAATTAACTTATAGGCTGATATTGAGGCTCCGTCACGGAGTTTCCGCCACCCGCACTCTAGCCGTCTCCTCTCCCGCTTCATAGCCCTGAGGTCCCGAGTATACCAGGGGGACCGATGATTGCGGGGTCGGAGAGGACGCCTAGGGGCAATCTCATCGAGAGCTCTAGCTAGTGATGTGTTCCAAACCTGAACCAGCTCATCGACTGAGACGCTGGTAGACTCCAGGTCCCTCAGAGCATTCAGGAACCTCTCGGGTTCCATGAGTCTCTTTGGCCGAACAAAAATGTGTTCGGCGCCCTTGCATGGGGGGGGGGGCGGTTGCTCGACCCGGATGCTTAGAGCACAGTGGTCCGACCATGGAACCTCTATTACAGAGGCTAGGTCCACTTGAACCCCTGCGCTGAACACCAGGTCGAGGGTGTGTCCGGCCGAGTGTGTGGGTCCCGAATTACACAGGGAGAGGCCTAATGTCGCCATGGTCGAGATTAGGTCCGCGGCCGCAGATGGAATGGAGGCTGCGTCGGCATGGACATTGAAGTCACCCAGAACGATAAGTCTGGGAAACCTCAATGCCCACTCCGACACAGTCTCCAGCAGCCGCGCCAGGCTCTCTGCCGGTGCGCTAGGCGCACGGTACACCAGCAGAATCGCCAGGCTCTCCGGGGACTCCCACACTAAACCAACACTCTCCAAACCCGAGGTGACAAGCGCAGGGATCGCTCTAAGGTGTAATCCATCACGGGAGAGTATTGCCACCCCCCCCCCCCCGTCCCTCATTCCTATTCTGGTGCGTGGCAACGTAATCAGGGGGGACCACTTCATGGAGGCAGGTGGAATCGCTCTCCTGAAGCCAGGTCTCGGTAATACAGAACAGGTCCTCTTTAAGATCTTCACAAAATTCCCTGACCGTGGCCGTCTTATTCCGAATGGAACGTGCGTTAACCAGCACCAGAGTGGAAGGGGGAAAGACTGGATGTCTACCAACAGCGTGTCTGGGGATAGGCCGCAGGTCAGAACTGGGTCGAGACCGCCTTTGGCTCGATCCAGTTCTCGCAGTTAAGTTGGCATTCGGCCTGCGTCTACCGTACTCACCCCGCCCCGAGATCACTGGAATACTCAGCGAACCTAATCGGCAGAAGTTGGCCAGGGGTTCAGTTTCCGGCACACCCCGTGAAAAGGGGAGGCCTGTGAAGGGGCCCGTTCATTCGCCACCGGCTCAATCAGACGTCCTCTAACCCCGGTCCCCTCACGCATCAAAGTGTTCCCAGAGAGGAAGGACGAGGTCAGTTCACTGGCCAGATGCCTATGGCCCTGGTGACGCTCTCTAGGCAGCTTATCCGACTGGCAGTTCAGTTGGACCCTCTGACCCTGTGAGGTGGTGTTATTTGTCTGGTCGGTCGAAGCTGACTCAGAGGACCGAGCTGGGTGGCTCTCTTTCCTGTTGTAGCCGGCCCCCCAGAAGGTCCAAGATCAAAAGGATCGCTTCTCAGACCTGCCTACTCTCCCTCCCCTCCGAGGGCGTCGTCCTGGGCCACCAGGCGGTGGATCCTGAATGGCCGGCGCCTTCAGTGTCGGCGGCAGGAGAACCGCAGGAGAACTTGGCACCTGTTCATTTTAAAATTTAATTTACCATATAGATGGAAATGGTGGATTGGAAACAACATTTCTGGAGGACATCACTACCTAGAACATATTCTCATGCCATAAATGTGTAACTCTATTATCTCCCTGTAGGAGCTTTATGAGTATTTAAAGGAGGAAAATTGACAGATCTTTTTCTTTTCAAGATTTGTTCCTCTCACATTTCCTTTGTGGAGGATGGTGGTGGAATCTGAATCATGCCCATTGGTGATTTTTTAAAAAGCTGGTATCTCCAAACACTTTGAGACAAGTGGCAATAAGCAGATGGATGTTTCAAAGGGAGAGTTGGAAGGGTGCTCTCCCTGAGTAGCGCTAGCAGCTGCTTCAGAGTTTTTGTTTTGTTTCGTTTTGTTTTTGCCGTGTCAGGAGCCAAGTCGCTTCTGGTGTGAGAGAATTGCCTGTCTGCAAGCACATTGCTCAGATGTTTTGATGTTTTTACCATCCTTGTGGGAGGCTTCTCTCATGAGCTAGAGCTAATAGAGGGAGCTCATCCGTGCTCTCCCCAGATTTGAACCTGTAACCTTTTGGTCTTCAGTCCTGCCAGCACAGGGGTTTAACCCACTGCGCTACCGGGGGCTCCATTGCTACAGAGTGATTCATGGGCATATACTGTATGTTAAACAATATACAACATTTTTAGATTTGCATGTGGCAAAGGATTTAATTTTGAATACCATATTGTTGCAAGGGCTAAAGATATTGGTTTGATTATTAATAAGATTGCAAATATTACAATGTCCACAGCTTTTTGTCATAGAGGAAAGGGAAGTAGCACGGCTGCGGGGGAAGTAATCTGAGTGTACCAAAATATCTTTGATATTCTGAGTTCTCTTATTAGCTGTCATAGGAGGGAATTCCAGGCAGGAATAGAGGTAATCAGGGGCCAGAATTTTTTAACTATCTGTTGAATTTGTTTAGAATGGGGGGGGGGGTAGTGTGAGCAGCCAAATGATTCCGGAAGGGGCTGCTTGGGTGGAGGGATGTAACAGAAATGAGCGTGGAATATGTTGTACTTTCTTCAGGGCAGATTGTAAAATTCTTCTAGGATAACCCCTCTTGGATAAATGGGATATTAGTTTATTAGCATCTTCCTGGAAATGATGTGGCATGGATGAATTTCTTTTAATACGTAACAGTTGTGAAAATGGCAAATTACTCTTGAGAGCATGGGAATGGAACAATGAAAAGTGAAGGAGAGAGTTTCTGTCAGTAATTTTTTCTATAATTACAGACATTAAGGTGACTGTCTTGTATAAACACAGTCAGATCTAGGAAGTTAATCTGGGTGGAGCTATGATAAAATGTGAAATAAATGGTATTATGCCAGGAGTTAAACAACTCCATGAGTCCTGGAAGGTTGTCAGAGCTATTTAAAATTTAAAAAATGTCATTTATGTAGCAATATATATTAATAATGTTGCTTAAAAAATGATATAGGTCTGAAAAAAGAAAATTATTCTCAAGTGCAACCATAAAATGTCACAATGCAAGGACTTGGCGGGCCCCTTAATCACACACACAGAGCCGTACTGAAGGCTAACTACTTTATTGAGTATAAAAACAGTTCCAAAGAATATAGTCCAATATGATATGATATAGTTCAAAAGGTCCCAAGTAACAATGTCCAAAATAACGTAGCAAAATAAGCAAAAGGCTTGACAGGGCTCCGCAGCCGATGCGGATCAGGAAACCAGGCAAAGCTCCGCAAACCAATGCGGATCAGGAAACAGGGCAAGGCTCCGCAACCAATGCGGATCAGGAAACAAGGCAAGGTTAGCAAAGGCAAGGCAAGGCTTGATGACCACGGCTTGGCCGGTGGTCCCACTCCGCTTCACGCCTAATCAGGTAAGACGTGGCCGGAGAACTGAGGATTCGTTCCCACGGATCCTATACTTAATCCCTCGGCCGAGGTCCTCGACGCTCTAGGCTTCTTCATCTCCAATCTCTGCTGACGGACCTCGGTCGGTCTAGGGCTCGGGACCAATCCCTCCTACTAGCCTCAATGCTCCGTCTCCTATCGAAGGTTCGACCTTGTCTTTCAGCAGCTGTGTTGCTATCTCTCTGAGAGCTTTCCTCCCTATCCATTTCCCATGCGCTTTGTTCCATATCTTCCTCAAGGGGCTCCTGGGAAGATCTCCCTCCTGGGTGTTCATAACTCCCTGCTTCACTATCAGACTGCACCTGGTGATCTGAATCATCCCTTGGACCAAAACACATTTCTTCCCAGGCCAAGCTCTCTGTAGGTGAAAGAGGCTCTTGCGGGGAAAGCTGCCCTGTGCCCCAGTCATCTAGCTCATCCTCAGAATCCAATTCTAGCACAGCCGGTTCTAATGCTAATGGGACCCCAGGCCCTGTCCCCTGCCCTCCAGGCACAAACGAGAACTGCTGTGCTACATAAAAAGATTTGCCACAGTTGGGGCGAAAGCAGATCCCATGGCTACCCCTTCTATTTGAAGATAGAACTGATCTTGAAAAGTAAAGTAATTATATTCAAAAACAAAATCCAATAATTCTAACAGGAAATGAGTGGTAGGGGAATGAGGAGGAGGCCGAGAATCTAAAATGTTATGAATGTCATGTCTGGCCTGGCCAAGGGGTATACATGTGTGTAAAGAGACACAATGTCAGCAGTAATTAATAACTCACCCTCATTAATGCGCAGTTTGTCGATCTTATTAATGAAGTCTGAGGTGTCCTTTATGTATGTGGGAGCCAGGGGAACGAATGGATGCAAAATAGTATCTAGGAAAATAGCTAAAGGTTGGAGTAAACTGTTGGTGCCAGAAATAATAGGTACATCACAGTAGCATGACTTTACTAATATTTGGATTGTCACAGGAGTTGGCTTTAAAAAAAGTCATCATGTGTAAATATTTCTAGAGACAGTAGAAATATATGTTAAAGAAAGCTTTCTAAACTTTAAGGACCTAAAATTCATCTTTTCAGCCTTCATGCATATGATTTTTCTACATTCTTGAGACAGTTGATCTATTCTAGCACAGGTTCCTGTAATAAAACAAATATTCTATCCTTGCTGTGTCCCTTGCTGTGCATTTAAATCCTGACAAACCATAGCATGACTTGCAGAAATGTAGTTTGTCATGATTTATGAACTGATCAGTGTTAACAAACTAGGGTTTGTTAACTAGTCATAAAACATATTCTGAATTTATATTTTGTTGCTGGCTCATGACCTCTAGTTTGTTTAAAACATGTGATATGCAAATGCACACTTGTGGCATATCCCTGGCTTGTTTTCCCAGGTCTCTAGCCTAAAACAGAATCTGACAAAATGGGTAGGAAAGGAACAAATCAGAAATGGGAGCAGCGGAACAACATTAGAAGAAGGACAGGAGGCTCGGACGACCAGGCTCCAGGGAAGGAGGCCAGGGGCTAATAAGAAAGCTGCCCAAAGTCAGCAAACTTGAAATAGCGCCCTCGGTGGCAGGGAGGCCAATAGACCTACAAATCCCCCATGTGGATATAATAGGAAACTGAAGCCTAGAAAATACAGGACTAGAGTTTTTGGGGGGCTTAGTGCAGGAAACTGGACCAGATCGGGGTCCATGGGCCCAAGGATTAAACCCAATGAAAGACTAACCCAGTGTACACCTGTCAACCAGGATGAGGACGACTTGCCACCTATGGAGGCTGAGCGCCCAACCAATGAGAACATTGGGTCAGGTCCATCAATGAGCGGCCCAACTCCATCCCGACAGGAGGGATGGGAGGACCTGCCGCACGGACAAATGCGGATACACTCGGAGGCTAATTTTACGCCAGCCCTGTCTCACAGCCTTTACTGCCAGACGTCTCCCCTTTGGCAACACGCCAGCTTGTGCGGGACCTGAGCTTTACTAATTTCTTTTAAATGTTGTATTTTCTTATATGTCGTTTTTCCTCTGTTTTTCTCCCTTCCTCTGTCAATGTAATCACCTTTTACTCTATTTTATGTTTTCCTATTATGTGCCAAACTCTGTAAACCGCTCCGAGCCTTCGGGGAGTGGCTGTATATAAGTTTGAAGCATAAATAAAGCATAAATAAATAAATAAGAAATGGGGAGAACAAGCAATAGCTTATTCAGGTAATCTGCTATGACCATAGGGAGTATGATTGTGATTGTGACATGTAGATGGACCTTGTATTCCAAGCAACACATTACAGAATTTATGTATTT
Organism: Anolis apletophallus; assembly: GCA_030556195.1. NCBI lineage: Eukaryota > Metazoa > Chordata > Lepidosauria > Squamata > Anolidae > Anolis > Anolis apletophallus. The sequence goes on along the minus strand of JARBWK010000001.1, from coordinate 180,467,547 downwards.
ACTTATTTACATCATTTTTAAATATGTCCCCCCGCAGGGGGACTCAGAGCTGCTAACAATGGGAACGATTCGATGCTACAATAAAATACAATATAATAAGAAGATTAAAACATACAAATACCATAGTTTAAAAACAACATTAGTTACACAGTCATAAAGCCTTTTCCATTACAACAATCACAAGGCCAGATTCAATGTGGGTTTTTTTTATTAAATAATTTTATTAGGGTTTTCAAATACAATTTTAATAAAAGATAGAAAAGGAATTTGGGAAGGAAAGTCTCGGGAATCTGGGGTGGAATAGTAGGATAATGGAAGGGGGGAAAAGATAGTGATGGGAGTTGGAAAGTTTAAGGGATCTAGGTAGGTAGGTAGGTAGGTAGGGGAATTGGATGGTGAGAAAAGATAGAAAGGGGTTTTTATTGACTTCCATTTTCTTTCTTCAGTGGTTGGTTCTTAAAAGTTCATTCTGTCCATATATATTCTAATTTTCTGTAGTCACTTCTTGCCTTCATTCAATGTTTCTTTGTCTTCTTCGTTTTCTTATAGTTCTATTTAATTCTTTCGGATTCTATCGGGTCTTCATATAATCTCTAAATAATGTCCAGTCTGTTCTTTTTAGTGCCTTACCCTCTGCGTCATTCAAATAGAAGGTAAGTTTATCCATGTCCATTATCTCCCAAACTTTACTCTCCCATTCTTCTATATTTGGTGTTTCTTTACCTTTCCATTTTCTTGCATAAACAATTCTTGCAGCTGTAGTCATGTATATGAATAATTTATCCAAATTCTTGTCTGAAATTACTTCTTCCTTTGTTAATCCTAATAAATAATATCCTGGTTTCATTTCTATGGCGATGTGAAGTATTCTCTGAATACTATCATGTATTGATTTCCAAAACTTCCTTGCGTCCACCACATATCCACCACATATGAAAAAAGGTTCCGGTTTGCATTTCACATTTCCAACACTTGTTTTGTGTTTCTTTGTACATTAAACCTAATTTTTGTGGTGTCATATACCATTGGAAGAACATCTTGTAAGAAATTTTCTTTTAAATCAGTTGCATATGTGTATTTTAATTTTTTCTTCCAAACTTTTTCCCATTCTCTTAAATTTATTGGTCGTCCTAGGTTTCTGGCCCATTTGACCATACATTGTTTCACCAACTCTGTCTCTGTTGACCATTCAAGCAATTTCAAGTAAACTTTTGTTATTATTTTCTTTTCACTCGTCAATAAAGCTTTCCAGAAGTCTTCTTTTTTTATGAATCCTAACTGTTCGACTTTTTTAAAGCATTCCTTTATATGTAAATATTGAAACCATGTTAAACTTTTGTATGGATCCTGTAGTTGATCTTTTGTCTTAAGCTGTCTTTTTCCTTCACTTTTCATTGTGAGATCCTCGTATGTCGGCTATTCTTTCCAGCCCAGCAATCTTCTCTGATTTGCTTCTATGGGTGATACTCATAGAGGTGTTTTGAGGTAAAAAAAAAAGTCCTTGTATTTCTCCCATATTCTTATCAGGGCTGATCTTATAAAATGATTCTTGAAATTCCTTTCCACTTTTGTTTTCCCATACCAAAGATATCCGTGCCAGCCTGTTCTCAAATCAAAACCCTCCAATGTTAATCGAAACCCTCCATTTTTTCTTTCTTCAATTCAATCCAATATTTCAACCATGCCAGTCCACATGCTTCGAAGTATAGTTTTATATCTGGTAGGCCTAATCCTCCTCTTTCCTTTACATCTGTTAAAATTTTGTATTTGATTCTTGGTTTCTTCTTCTCCCATATGAGTTTTAGAATGTCCTTATTCCAATTTTCAAAGATTTTATTTGTCTTGATGATTGGTATATTTTGAAATAAATATAACAATCTAGGTAACACGTTCATTTTAATGACTGCAATTCTGCCCATAAAAGAAAGTTTTAAGTTCTTCCAAGAATCCAAATCCTTTTGGATTTTCTTCCACAGCACCTCGTAATTGTTCTTTAATAATTGTGAATTATTTGCTGTTATATAGATACCGAGGTATTTGATTATTGGTGTGACCTGCATGTCCATCAGCTTCCCCAGTTTTTCTTGTTTACTTTTGGTCATGTTTTTGTTAATATCTTTGTCTTTTTTATTTATTTTCAATCCAGCCAATTTGCCAAATTCCTCAATTTCTCTCATCCATGTCATAATATTTTCCGTGGGTTCTTCAATGAAATATATTAGGTCATCAGCAAAAGCTTTTACTTTGAATCTTTGTTTTCCTATGTTCAGACTTTTTAGCAGTTTGTTTTCTCTAATTTTTCTCAGTAGAATTTCTATCGACATAAAAATCAGTGGGGAGAGAGGACACCCCTGCCTTGTTCCTTTATGTATTTGAAAACTTTCGGTTGGTTGGCCATTTATCCAGATTTTTGCTCTTTGTGCATTATAAATTGCTCCGATAGCATTTTGGAATTATTACCCCATATCCATCTCCTTTATCAAAAGCTGGAAGAAATTCCAATTCAAATTATCGAAATTCTTCTCCGCATCCAATTCTAGGAAGGCCATTTCTTTTTGAGGGTTCAATTCATAATATTCAATTAGATCTATCACTCTTCTGACGTTGTCTTTGATTTGTCTGTTTGGGAGAAACCCATTTTGATCCAAGTCTATCCATTCATTAAGCCAAATTTTTAATCTGTCAGTTAGAATATTGGCAAAGATTTTGTAGTCATTATTTAATAGTGAAATGGGTCTATAATTTGCCACGTTGGTCTCATCTGTTTCTTCTTTATGAATCAAAATTACATTGGCTTCTTTCCATGAATCCGGTATTATTCCTTCAATTAAAACTCTATTAAACAATTTCTTCAAGAAAGAAATTATGTCATCTTTTAATATTTTGTAGAATCTTGCTGTTAGTCCATCTGGACCCGGGGCCTTACTTATATCCAAATTTTTGATTGCTGTTGATATTTCTTCTTCTGTAATTTCTTTATTTAGAAGTTCTCTGTAATATTCTGAATTTTTTTCAAATTTTTGTTCACCCAGGTATTGTGTAATATCTTCTTTATCGATCCTTTCTTCTGTGTAAAGTTTGGAAAAGAATGTCTGAAGTTCCTTTTGTAGCTCATCTTCAGCTGAGGTCGTTTTCTCTTTTGTACAAATCTTGGTTATTAATTCTGCTTGTTTTTTTCTCCTTATTTTCCTTTCAAGCCATCTGCCAGGCTTGTTTGCATTTTGAAATGTTTTTTCTTTTATGAATTTTAGATCTTTAGCCATCTGCTCTAATTCCAGATGATGTTTCTGCTTCCTCAAAATATCAAGATTTTTGACTAAATGTTGATCTTTTGGGGCTTTTTTCAGTTTCCTCTCTTCTTGTGTTATCTTAACTTGTATGTCTTGCATCCTCTCCCATTGTATTTTATTCTTAGTTGCATTATGTTGTATGAAGTGGCCTCGTAATACTGCCTTACAAGCGTCACATATCACTTCTAGATTTGTTTTTATGTTATCATTGTTTTTAAAATAATCCTTAGTTATTGATTTGTATTTTTGTATATCTTCCTCTTTTTTGAGGAGGTTATCATTTAACCTCCATCTACTCACCGGTTGTTTGTGGTTAATTTTCATCTTCCAATTGAGCACTGGATCACCTTCAAAGTGCTGGTTTTAACCTTCAAGGCCTTGAATGGTCTGGGGCCAGTGTACCTAAGGGCTTGCTTTATTTGGCTTGCTTTATTTGTATTCCCAGGAGCCTTGGAATTGCTGGCTCCGGTTCATCCTTGGTCTATGGTTTTGGATTACTCCTACCTGCATCCCTTTACATGTGTCATGCTCTCTTCGAGCCCTGGACTATTGGCCCAAGGGTGCACAGACTGGACTTATTGAGATTCACTCCTCATAGACATTGCGTCGTTCCAACTGTGCCCTGGACACGGTATTGTTATGGATGTTTATTGTTATAAAGAATAAGATTGTTACTTTCTATGATGCTTTAAATACAAATATGAACATTTAAATGCATAATTTGTGCTGAACCCTTATTGTTAATTGGTAGTCCATATCATGTCGATTCTCGACCAGCTTTGATGTCTATGGGAATAGAATGTATAATCTTTTTCATCTTGTTTATGTATGCGCCATGCATCTTGTAGTTCTAATTCCTCTTTTAATCGTAAGAATGCTTTGGGCAACATACCGGTTTGGTCTGATTCTGTTCCCTTTTTCCTCTTCTTCTTTCTGGATTTGTCCAGGTGAGAATCTATTACTCCATTATCTCCAAATATTATCAAATTATCATATTCTTGTTCTTATATAAGATTCTGTAGATTTTGTGCAAATTTAGTCTTTGGGCCATTTGGTGCATATATGTTACACACCAATATTTTCTGAATTCCAATTTTTATCAAAAATTCAATTATTCTACCCTCTTGATCATTGAAAACCAGCTCTGCTGGTAGTTTTTCATTGATGTAGATTACTACTCCTCTTTTTTTCTCATGGGCTAGTGAGTGAAATTACTTCCCGATATATTTGTTTTCCAAGTGATTTGCATGGGCTCATTTAATATGTATTTCCTGGAGTGCCACTATGTCGTATTTTGCTTTCTTTATTGAATTAAATTTTTTCCCTTTTAGATGCCGAATTCAAGCCGTTGATATTGTTAGAGAAGCATGTTAATTGTATCTGTAAGTCACTCATCTTGAGTATCTTTTGGGGGTTCCGAGTCGTCTTCATCATCAGATTCAATGTTCAGTGCCATTATAACCATTAGCCAAACACCTGGTTCCACAACCACGTGTTTAGTTTTCTTCTGAAAGAAAGGAGGGAGGATGCCGATCCGGGGAGCGAGTTCCACAGGTGGGGAATGGGTAGAAATGTAATAACTACAAGAATTCATTGTCTGGTTGTCTAATCACATTTTTGCAGGGTGTTTTAAGAATCTAGGAAAGGAAGCAAAAAATCACAGCAGGTAAATAAAGCACTTCCTACTTTCTTACAGATTTGAATGAATAGGTAGCTTCCTCCTGATTAATGTTTGTTTTTTAAAAATGGGTGATAAATTATGGGTCTCTTGCATAGCATATTAATTTAACTTAGTGGCATTCATCTGCTGTTTAGCCTGCTTTATAAAGTTAAATATTGCTAAGAATGGGTAGAAATGTAATAACTACAAGAATGAAATACCATATGTATATGAAGAACAAGGAGGTGATAGGAAGAGAAGATTTATGCTGACAGGGGATAGGGAAAAGGCAGAACTCCTTAATGCCTTCTTTGCCTCGGTCTTCTCACAAAAAGAAAGTCATCTTCAACCTCAGCAAGATTTCATTTCATTTCAATTTATTATTTCATGAGTCGGTCTCCACCGAAGTGTTCCGAGCGACTTACAATAGCAATAAAACATACATACTGTAAATATCATCACATAATTACAAGTTAAAAACTTTAATGAAGAGCCAAGTTTTAAGAGCCTGGGTGAATGACTGCAAATTGGGCATGGTTCTAACATATGGAGGCAAGGAGTTCCACAGGGTTGGAGCAAGGACTGAAAAGGCCCTACACCTTGTAGAGTCTAGACGTGCTTCCCTGGGGCCGGGGATATGGGCTGGTCTTGGTGGTTTCTGATGGCAAACGTATGAGAGGCGATCCCTGAGATATTTAGGACCCTGACCATGAATGACCTTGAACGTTAAGACCAGTGTCTTATAGGAAGCCCAATGTTCAGTTGGGAGCCAGTGGAGACGTTGCAACATCGGTGCTATGTGGTGACTCATAGGTTTCCGCGTGAGTAGTCTGGCTGCTGCATTTTGAACCACTTGAATCTTCTGTATCACTGAAAGAGGGGGTGCCAGCATACGAGGTGACAGTGGCACGGATCACCATTGCAAGGGCCATAGTTGAAAGATAAGAAGCCAGCTGCCTCGCCTGGCGGAGGTGGAAGAAAGCCTGCTTACTAATGGCGGAGACCTTAGTGTCAGGAGCCTGTCTCCCCAGTCAGGGCCAGGCTTGGGAGCCAAGGCCCTAACACATTCCTCCCGCACGGCAACATCTGATAAACACCTGGCAGCTGACCTTGGGGGAGCTACACCTGGGGGGAAGCTCTAGCTGAGCTGTTACATGTGGTTGCATCAGACTGGGCGTGGCTCTAGCTGGGCTGTTGCATGTGATTGCATCAGACTGGATGTGGGTATAAAAGCCAGGCACAGCTTTGCACGGGCGTTCTTGGCATTAAGCTTCTTGATCCTTTAATAAAGAAGATGGATTTACCGGTCGTCTGCCGTGTGGTGCTTCTTCGAAGTTAGAGTGGCCTGACACCTGAGCCTCCATCAACAGCTGGGAATCCAGTAGGACACCAAGGCTTTTCACTGCTGTGGATGGAATTAGAGATTCACCGTCAAAGGTGGGCAGCGGGCAGGCCAGCTCCAGGGGCCAACCAGGCCATAAGATTTCAGTTTTAGCTGGGTTCACCTTAAGTCTACTCATGCGTAGCCAACCTATCATGGCTTCCAGATGCAGGGAGAAACTATCAGGAACTGCGGTTATCCCAGGTTCTAAGTGCAGGAGGAGCTGGATGTAGTCGGCGTACTGGTAGCATTTCAAACCAAAGCTCCTTACCAGCTTGGCTAATGGCTGTACATAGATGTTAAACAACACTGGGGGAGGGGGGGGAATACCACCCTGTGGTACTCCACACTGAAGAGGGGACCTCTCAGATATCTGACCCATCCATTCAACCCGCTGGCTACGGCCTCGTAGGAATGACTCAAACCATTTGAGGGCCAACCCTTGGACTCCATTAGCAGCTAGACGTTGAATTAGCAAATCATGGTCCACAGTGTCGAATGCTGCGGTGAGATCGAGGAGCACCAATAGCACCGATCCACCCCAGTCGAGCTGATGGTGGATGTCATCAGAGATGGCCACCAGAACAGTCTCCGTCCCATGGCCGGAACGGAAACCGGACTGGAAAGGAGTCTGTTCGTATCCTCCAAGAACTGTTGGAGTTGACCCACCACTGCTCGTTCAGCCATCTTGCCCAGGAATGGGAGATTTGAAACCGGTCAGTAATTATATAGAGTCGAAGGGTCTAAACCCGGCTTCTTCATAAGGGGGTGAACTATTGCTTACTTCAGACTATCTGGAAAGACCCCTGTTCTAAAGTGCTGTTAATTATTGACATCAGGGGGTCTCGCAGCCCCTCCAGACAGTCTCTGACCAGCCAGGAAGGGCACGGATCCAAAGAGCAGGGGGTTGGTCTTGCCATAGACAGGGTCTTGTCAACAGCTTCTAGATCCAGTGGTTCAAATTGATCCAAAATGGGACTGTTTAACAGTCGTAGGGCCTCCAATTCATTCGTGTTTTCAGTCGTAGATGGTAACTGTTGTCGTAGCGATGTGATCTTATCTGCGAAAAACTTGTTAAACATTTCTGCTGTAATGGTCGAATTCGTCAAGTTATTAACCGGAGGGGCTGAGCTGGTCATATTGTGGACAATTTTAAATATCTGTGCTGGACGAGATCTCGCGGCGGTTATCCAAGAGGTGTTATATGCTTTCTTAGCCGCTTTGGTGGCGGACTCATAGATCTTACTGAAAGCTTTGAAGGCCAATTTCGACGCTTCATCAGTCTTCCGACGCCATATACGCTCCAGACGTTTTCGCTCGTGTTTCATTGACCGCAGGTTGTCAGTGTACCATGGGGAACGGTTTCGCCGGGGGCAGATGGAACGTTTCAGAGCAATCAGGTCCAGAGTTGTTGATAGCACATCATTCCACTTGCCAACCTGTTCATCAAGGGAGCCACCTGAGATCTCTGATACTTTGAGAGCATTCAAGAATCTAGTAGAATCCATCAGCTTCCTGGGACGTGCCGGGATTGGCTTCACGTCCCCCTTCGGAGAAGTAGGAATCTCTATTTACACATCTAGGATGAAGTTGGTCGGACCACAGAACTTCAGATACTGTGGATAGCTTCACTCGTGTTCCTGTATTGAAGATTAGATCCAAGGTATGACCAGCTCGGTGGGTGGGCCCAGTTGTTGTCAGTGAAAAGCCTAATGTTTCCATCGTCTGAACAAGATCCCTGGCTGCAGGACAAGATGGTAGTAAGTCAACATGCATATTAAAGTCTCCTAACACAATAAACCTAGGAAATTTCAGAGCCCAGTCTGCTACCAAGTTGAGTAGCTTGGAAAAACTCTCTCCTGAGGCCTTATGTGCCCGATATATTAAGAGGATGGTTAGACTATCCTTGATGTCCAGTGTCAATCCTAAACACTCAATGCCAGTGATCTCTTGGGTTGGGATAATTTATTTTTATTTATTTATTTCATCACACTTGTATACCGCTTCATCCCGCAGGCTCTACGCGGTTTACATAGTTTGGGTGCCCAATGGCAACACCAACAACACAAAATACAATAGACATGGAAAGAACACGAGGTTAGGGAAAGGGAAGGGGGAGGGGGAAGAGGTCAGCAACGATACCTAATTCTGATGGGGAAGTGATCACACACAAGTATTCCCACCCCTCCTCACCGGCCCCCAGACCAAGATCGTTGGCGCATTAGTTCATGTGAGGGTATGTTGTCGCCCTCACGGACCCAGGTTTCTGTAATGCATACCAAGTCTGCCTTCTGTTTGAGGGTGAAGTCCCGCAAGATGGGAGTTTTATTTACCACAGATCTGACATTAAGCAGCAACAAGGATGGGGAGAAAGGGGAGAGGGATTTGTTTGTGGCATGTCTAGGAATGGCACATAAATTAGAGGGAGAGCGAGTTGTCCAACGATTCTGTTTCTCTCTTGTTCAATATGCATTTGTTATTATATATCCCTTTCTCAGTGATCACCCTTCCCTTCCCAGAAACTGGCTCTATAGTGGTAACTGCTAAGTCCCCAAGTTTTGGCACCCCCCCCCCCCCAAAGGGGATGAAGCTGGGCCATGTACAGGTGACACAGAGTCTACTGGAATATCAGACCAAGCCAGAGATTTCAGGTGGCATGGGGGCTGTATGATGGACTATTTCGCCCAGGTTACTAATGGGAATGGCAAAGGGGAGGCTATTCCCTCCTGGCAAAAGGGGGGGGGGGTATACGTTCCCTATATGTGTGAGTCCAAGTCCTTGAAGGGGAGGATGTTGTCTTCTGGGAAGGAGGTGGTCTAGATCAGTGTTTCCCAACCGATGTGCCGGGAGGGGGGAAGGAGGAAGTCATGACCTGTGCAGGCGCTACTGCGCAGACTCGCCCCACGTCTTCCTCCCTTCCCCTCCTAAACACGCTCACGCTGCCCCCTTGGATCAAAATGGCGGCAGAAACAGCAGCATGACCAGAGCGAGGCTGGGAAAAAAGGGATCCTGACTGGAGAAGAAAAAGTAAGTGTTCGGCAGGAGGGGGAAGAATGGGTGTGAAGGGGGAGGAAGAGGTCTCTGTCGAAAGCTGGCATGGGCAAACTTGGACCTTCCAGGTGTTTTGGACTCCAACTCCCACCATTCCTAGCAGCCTTTTCCCCCCTCAGCCACTTAAGCAGGAAAAGGCCTCAGGATGTTAGGAATGGTGGGAGTTGAAGTCCAAAGCCCCTAGAGGGCCAAAGTTTTCCCATGCCTGTTTTAGAGGGACCTTAAAGTGGTGAGCCTCCTTCCAACATTGTGATTCTGGATAGAAAACAAACAACAAAATAACAACATAACATAACATTGTTTGAATCCACAGTGCTCTCTGGGTCTAGGTGAACTACAACTTCCAATCTCAAGGTCAATTCCTAAGCAAACCCTTTTAGTACTTTCTGTGGGAATGAGAGTTCAATATGCCAAGTTTGGTTCAATTCCATTGTTGCAAGAGTTCAGGATGTTCTTTGATTGTAGGTGAACTATAAATCCCAGAAACTGTAACTCCCAAATGTCAAGGTCTATTTTCCCCAAACTCCATTTGTGTTCACATTTGGGCATATTGAGTATACATGCCAAGTTTGGTCCTGATCCAACATTGTTTGAGTCCACAGTGTTCTCTGGATATAGGTGAACTACAACTCCAAAACTCAAGGTCAATGCCCACCAAACTCTTATAGTATTTTCTCTTGATTATGGGAGTTCTGTGTGGGAAGTTTGATTCCATTCCATCATTGGTGGAGTTCAGAATGCTCTTTGATTGCGGGTGAACTATAACTCCCAGCAACTACAACTCCCAAATGAAAAAAAATCAATGTTTTGACTGATGGTCCCTCCTTGGGTTAGTATTAGTATTTCTGTGGCCAAATTTGACAGCAATTTGTCCAGTGTTTTTTGAGTTATGTTAAATACATTAAAACATATTAACTATATGTATTACTGTGTTAGAGTGTCATTTTGGTTGGTGGTGTGCCCCAGGATTTTGTAAATGTAAAAAATGTGCCGCGGCTTTAAAGAGGTTGAAAAACACTGGTCTAGACCAGGGCTGTCCAACTGGCGGCCCCTGGGCCGTATACGGCCCCCCAACCCCTTCCCCACGCCCCCCTACCCTCCTGCAAGATATCTGCTTTTTTAGGTTCTAAAAAAATATTTTTTATTATTTTTTTGAATATTTTTTTGTTATTTTTTTGGAATTTTTTTTTGTGGGTGAGGGGCGGGGTGGGGCAGGGAGGAGAAGCAGGCTCCCTTCTTCCTCCTCCTACTTGCCTCCCTCCCCCCCTCTCTCTCCCTCCCTCCTTCTCTCTCTCTTTCCCCCTTTCATTCCTTCCCTTTTCCACCACCTGAACGAAAGAGGGAAGGAGAGAGAGAGTGCACCGAGTGAGAGGGGGCGTGGCCAGAGCAAAAAAGGGGCGGGGCCGAGTTTGGAGCACGGGGGGTGCTCATCCATTCCCTTTCCGGCTTCCTCCTCTTCTGAGGATTCGTGCCAAGTTTGGTCCTGATCCATCATTATTTGAGTCCACAGTGCTCTCTGGATGGAGGAGAACTACAACTCCCAAACTCAAGGTTCAGTACTTTCTGTTGCTCTCATGAGAGTTTAGTCTGCCAAGTTTGATTCAACATGACTGAGGAATGCTTTGATTGTGTTTTCCCCTTATGGCAGAAGGAGGTAGGACTGGATGGCCCTTGGAGGTTTCCTATTCTAGGGACCCATTGTAATTAATATTATTATTATTATCATCATCATCATCAGAGGCTGAATGGTCATCTGTGAGGAATGCTTTGATTGTGTTTTCCCCTTATGGCAGAAGGAGATTGGACTGGATGGCCCTTGGAGGTCTCCTATTCTAGGAACCCATTGTAATTATTATTATTATTATTATCATCATCATCATCAGAGGCTGAATGGTCATCTGTGAGGAATGCTTTGATTGTATTTTCCCCTTATGACAGAAGGAAATTGGACTGGATGGCCCTTGGAGGTCTCCTACTCCAGGAACCTGTTGTTGTTGTTGTTGTTGTTATTATTAGCAGAGGCAGAATGAATATTATGCCTTATCATTCAGGGTTATAGGCCTGTGTGGAAGGGACCTGGCTTCTTATTTGACTTCCTTTCCACACATCTGAATAAAATCCCATGTTATTTGCTTTAAACCAGATTATATGAGTGTGGACTCCGATAATCCAGTTCAAAGCAGGTATTCTGGGTTATATGGCTGTGTGGAAGAGCCCTGAGTCCACACTGCAATATAATCCAGTTCAAAGCAGGTTTTGTGGGGTTTCCTGCCTGGTTATTCTGGGTTATATGGCTGTGTGAAGGGCCCTGAGTCCACACTGCAATATAATCCAGTTCAAAGCAGGGACTGGGACTTGAGACTGGGATTTTGGTGTTCATCTCTATCTCCAAGTCAAAGCCCTGGTGTCGTCCACAGACACCTCCAAGCCGGGGAGGGGGTGGAGCTGGGGAGGGGGCGGAGCCAGGGAGAGGCGGAGCTGGGGGTGAGGCAGGGGTGGAGCCGGGGAGGGGCGGAGGCAGGGGCGGAGGCAGACCCTTCGGCCCCCCAGGTCATCAGTAACCGGAATTCCGGCCACAGGTCCTTGTCCTGTGTCTTTTCTGGCAGAATCTGGGCCTTCGGAAGTGATGTCGATATTTTCTGGGACTCTCTACCGCCTTCTCCATCAGCTGATTTCCAGTTGTTTCTTTCCCTTGTTCATCCTCAGCCATCTGGGCGGCAACTCCCATCAAGGTCCCATCAGAGCAATTTTTTCCAGGGCTATTCCTACTAATGGCAGTATCTCTGGGGAAATCTTCCTCCAGGGCAGCATCTCCGGCGGTATTTCCCAGCAGGATTTCTCTTCCGGAGCAGTTCCTCCCAGAACCAGCTCCACAAGAAATGTTTCTGCTGGACGTAACACTGCCGTCTGTGATCCTCTCCACCATGGAGGACCCCGGATTTATCAAGACGTCGGCCCAAGATCTCTGAGATGTCCAGCACCTCCCTCTCAGGAGAGGCATCGCCAGCTGGTGTGTCGACACACACCATGGTCCTACTGCCCCTCTGCGAAGACCATGGACAAGGACCAGCCAAGTTGGAATCAAATGGGCAACTCCCAAATAAGCACCCCTGATCTTGAAATCTCGCTTCCAGCTCCCGGTCTCCAAGCTCCAGGACGTGTCCCAAGGTAGAGAGGCAACCCTAAGGTAAGGAATCATTCCCCCCAACTGATAAATAGCATCTCTGCTTGACCAGACCTCTTTAGGGAAATCCCAGGACTGGTCCCAGTATAGTACCCCAATGGTCGTGGCCATAGCCTGGGGTATCTCTGGGGACCGTCTCCTGCAACCAGTTCGGGTGCGGTGCTGGCTGATTACTTAGCTGGCTTAACAGTTCTCCAAAGTGTCTAAAACGCTGGGCCAGTTGGTCGTGCTCCATGAGTAGGAGATGAATTAGTCCCATATTTGATCTTACATTTTCCTGGCCGGTTTTCAGTATCGGAGACTTCACCACACCATCAAAGGTTCTCGGTGTCCTCCAAGCCCTTGAATCCACAGTGCTCTCAGCGTCTGTGACTGATTTTAAGCTAGGAATCGCTGCAAATTGGCAATTTCGTACTTCATCCATTTTAGACCTGTATTGAGCCAGTTTGCACAACATCAGCAGCTCCCAGGTCTATATTTACAATAAGACAAGTCCCAACAAAGCTTCAACGGAGCACTTTCAAGGAGCTTCCTCATGCGTCACCATCTTGGTCTTAACTTTCCATATCATAAATGAGCTAATAAAAGCCCAAAAATGTCCACAAGCCGAAGTAATCAGCAAAAGACAGTCAAACAAATCAACAGGCAGGTTCCAGCATTTGCAATCGGAGCAATCGGAGCACTCCCACTAAGCTGCTTACTGCGGCGCCATCTTATCTATATATATAAAGGAGGTCCCGTCGTCGAACGACTGCCACAGACAGAGAAACCGTCCAAGGCAGAAACTGCAAACTTGGCAACAAAAATAGGCCTCAGGCAAGGAAGGTTTTTAGCAAAGAAACTCCCCCAAAAAAACCTAGAAGGCCCCCAAAACAACGATACAAAAAAACTACATTTCTCAGCGGCCGCCAGTGAATCCCATTGGCCGACATCGGCCCACAAAATGCCGGCGCCGCTTCCCAGCGGAGGCCACGCCCCCTGCCACCCCCACAAACAATCCACCTCCTTCCCCCGGCCTGGCCCTCTCCCCCCCCCTCCCACTCCACCCCCTCCCTCCAACCACCGCCTCACGCGCACGAGGGACGAAGCCAGGGAAGGGCACGGAGACGGCAGCAAGTCGCCCTCGGAGTCCTCCAACTCGCTCTGGTGCCGGACCGTTGCCCAACGCAGCGGAGGCTCCTGGGAGTTGGAGTCCGGAAGGCGAGGCCTACAGGCACGCCAAAGCCTCAGGCTCACCCTCTTCCCTTCCCCAAGGGCCTTCAGGCTCCATTGCTTCTACCTCCTCGCTGCTCTTCCTCGGCCTGAATGAAGGGAAGGGTCCTCCTTGCTCTCCTTCATCCGGAGGCGCCAAGGGCCGGCCAAAGCCAGGGTCGGCGGAGGCAGCGTGCCCGCCTCGCCCTCCTACTCACCGCTTTCTCCATGGGAGTGGGAGGGGAAGGACGCGCGGAAGGACCCTTCCCTTCATTCAGGCTGAGGAAGAGCAGCGAGGAGGGAGAAGCAACGGAGCCTGAAGGCCCTCGGGGAAGGGAAGAGGGCAACCCCAAGGCTTTGGCGTGCCTGTAGGCCTCGCCTTCCGGACTCCAACTCCCAGGAGCCTCCTCGGGGAAGGGAAGAGGGCGAGGGGGAGGCAGGCAAGGCCTAGATTTATTCTTATAATATTATTTAATCCCACAAACGAACATTACATTTTTATTTATATAGTTTTATTATTATATGTAATTTTATACCCATGGTATTAAATAATAATAAATATTATAATAAATATTATTTATATAAAAATATTTATTATTTTTATTTATATAAATAATATATATTATTTTTATTATTTTAATACCCTGAGTATAAAATTACATATAATAATAAATCTATATAAATAAAAAGCAGCAAAAGAGGCAGGGGGAACCACCTGGAAAGGGCTTTCTAAACTTTCAAGCTCTAGCACCATTGCCACCCTATGCTCTCTACTCAGCACCCCAGACATCCCTGTAGTTGGGCACCGGTTACCAGTACTTTCTGTTGGTAATGAGTTCAATATGCCAAGTTTGGTTCAATTCCATTGTTGCAAGAGTTCAGGATGCTCTTTGCGTGTTAACTATAAATCCCAGAAACTGTAACTCTCAAATTTCAAGGTCTATTTTCCCAAACTCCATCTGTGTTCACATTTGGGCATATTCAGTATTCATGCCAAGTTTGGTCCTGATCCAACATTGTTTGAGTCCAGAGTGCTCTCTGGGTGTAGGTGAACTACAACTTCCAAACTCAAGATCAGTTCCCAAGCACCCCACCAAGACCTTAAGTAACATCATTTCCAACCCTTACATACTCAGACTTTCTCGCATCTCCTAAATAGGGCACAGCAATGCGTGCCGGGTACAGCTAGTCTTATCTATATGAATAATAACAGCAGTCCTTTGGTAACGAAAACATCAAAGCTTGGCTAAATGAGCTAATAGAAGCTCAAAAATGTCCACAAGCCAAGATAACCAGCAAAAGACAAGTCAGAATTCTGGGAAATGTAGTTTGGGAAAGTGAGGAGCCCTATGCCAGACAATCCAAAAGGCCTTGTCATATACTACATTTCCCAGAATTCTGCTCAGCATCAGAAAGGCCCAATCAGGATAGGGGAGAGATTTGTCCCTCAAGAGCAGCAGTACCAGCCAGAGTTCCAATAAATTGTTGAATGTGCAAAGAGGATGACTGACTGATAATTCTAGTAAGTAAATCTCTGTGCTGGACTATGAAGAAATCCCTAAATGGAAATTATATTGGTTATGAGAGACATTCAATGAGATTGCTCTTGTGGGTTTTTTAAAAAAATTGTCAAAACTTTTAAATTTTTCCTACAATCAGTACATGTATGAATATTTCTGAAAGTTGGGGGGGGGGATGATACCCTGTTATATTGTGACATTGTATAGTAAATTCAAGGAGATCACTCTTATTGTTTTTGAAAATTCTTTGAAAATTCCTTAAAACTCTGTGGATAAGTGAAATGTTCTGAAACTTGATGGGCTCACAGTGATAAATGTGTTTTACCATTGTAGCAACTTTCACCCCAATAGCTGTAAAAAAAATAAGGGAGAAAGGAGCCCCTTAAGTTTCCCCACTAACACAATTGCTATAACGAAAAAGTAATGAAATTTCATTACTCTCGTTACAGTAACAAAATTTTCACTAACAATACTTTAGAAACACTGTAGAAATGAAATGCCAGTGCCCCTTATTTTGTAATGAGTTTTGAAACATTGTTTTCATCAATCGCACAGCCCTACTACATCTATATAACTATAGAAATGCGAAGTAACATAAATGAGGAAAATGAATGCAAATGCAGCTTAAAAATAAAAGAGGCAGGAGAGAAAAGGAAAGCACTGTACAACGATAAATCTGTGTGTGAGAGATTTGTCATTGTACAGTGTTGAGTCCTCCCAACTGTACCAAATACAATATTTCCAATATTTCCACAAGAGGAGGGCGACTAAAATGATCAAAGGTTTGGAGAACAAGTACTTAAAGAGCTGAGCCTGTTTAGCCTGCAGAAGAGAAGGCAGAGAGGAGACATGATGGCCATGTATAAATATGTGAGGGGAATAACAGGAGAAATTAAAATGTGTCCCTATTGGGAAGGATTGCTACAATTAAAATGAATGTTTTACCGAAAATGTTATATTTATTTCAGAATCTTCCGATTATAAGAAATATGAATATTTTCAAAGATTGGAATAAAGATATTATGAAATTTATATGAAAGGGCAAGAAACCGAGAATCAAATATACAACAATGACTACTTTAAGAAATAGAGGAGGTTTTGGTCTCCCAGACCTCAAGCTTTACTATGAAGCATGTGCTTTAGCATGGATGCGAGTTTGGTCTAAACTGTCTAAAAACAAAACATTGATTGTGGAGGGATTCACAATCCCAGATATTCAACTCCTTCTAAAATATAAGAGGAGTGGATTTGTAGATGTGTGTATTTATCCCATTTATTTATTTATTTTATTAGATTTCTGCGCCGCCACTCCCGGGAGGCTCGGGACGGCTCACACAAGCAATAAAAACAACACATTAAAAAAGGTGAAAAACATGTCAACTGGGCACAAGTTAAACAGATAGATTAAAACCTAACGAGCCGAATAGGCACAACAATGTAAAAGCATTGCAACATGATACAGGGTCGGTGGCCTGTGCATATTGCGGACCTATAGGCCAAAGGCCTGCTGGAAAAGATAGGTCTTGCACGCCCGCCTAAAAGGCAAGAGATCTCGGATGGCACGCGTCTCAGCTGGGAGGGCGTTCCACAGCGTGGGCGCAATCACGGAGAACACCCTCTTACGTGTTGCTGTTAGTTTGGCTGACTTCGCCGATGGAATGGCTAACAGGTTAAAGGGCAGAGGCAAGAAGCAAATTAAGGAAATACAAAGAGGGATTTATAAGAAAGACCTGTGGTTCCTTGGAAGATATTAAAGGAGCACCACATTCCTAGTGATGTTGCCAAGTGTGTAACTACATTGTTTGGAGTTCAAAATGTCATTTCCATGACAAGTTCTGCAACTTTATATTTTAAAGATGGACATGCTTTTAATTGAAATGTTGATTTTTGTTGAAGTTTTGGACATTAATCACAGCTCCAATTGAGCTGAAAGTCCCGCAAGTCTGTGAGAAACTATAGGCTATTTCAATTAGAAACATTAGAAACATCCCAATCCAAGAGATTGCTGGCATTGAGTGTCTAGGACTGACATGAGAGATCAAGGAAAGCCTATCCTTTTAGTCTCGCGAACTCCTAAGGCACCCGGGAGAGAGTTCCACCAAACTGCTCAATCTCATAGCAGACTGTGCCTTGAAATATCCTGTTAGGAGATTTCAACTTGCATGTTGACTCAACATCTTCTTGCCATACAGCCAGGGATTTTGTTCAGATGATGGAAACCCTAGGGCTGTTGTTGACAAAAACTGGGCCTACTCATAAAGCGGGTCATACCTTGGACCTGATCTTCAGTGCAGGCACACGAGTGGCTCTATCCACAATTTCTGAGGTCCCATGGTCCGATCACTTCATCCTGGATGTGTGAGTTGAGATCCCACTCCCTCCCAAGATGGACACCAAACCAATTCTGGTGCATCCCAAGAAGCTGATGGATTCCACCAGATTTTTGAACGCTCTCAAAACCCCAGTAAGTTCGGGCAACTCCCTTGATGAGCAGGTCACTGAATGGAATGATATGCTATCAACAACATTGGACCAGATCACTCCGAAACGGTACATCCGCCCTCGGTGACACTGGTTCCCATGGTATACCGATGAACTCCGGTTGCTGAAACGTGAGAGGAAGTGCCTGGAGTTTATCTGGTGCTGGAAGTCTGATGAACTATCAAAATCTGACTTTAAGGCTCTTTGTAAGATCTATGAATCCAACACCAAAGCCGCTAAGAAAGCATACAATACCTTGTTGATAACCGCCGCGAGATCCCGCCCAGCACAGATATTTAAAATTGTCCATGACATGACCAGCTTAGCTCTTCTGGTGGAACACTTGGCTGAGTCAATTATCATGGCACAAATGTTCCAAAAGTTCTTCGTAGAGAAGATCATGTCGCTACGGCAACAACTACCGACTGACAACACGAGCGAATTGGAGAGCTCACGACCAGTAGACAGTCTCTTTCTGGATCCATTTGAACCCCTGGATAAGGAATCTACTGACAAGATCTTGGCCATGGCAAGACCTACCACCTGCTCTCTGGATCCGTGCCCTTCCTGGCTGGTTAAGGATTGCCTGGAAGGCCTGCGAGACTTCCTGATGTCCATAATCAACAGCTCCTTGGAGCAGGGTGTTTTCCCAAAGAGTCTGAAGGAGGCAATAGTTCATCCTCTTCTGAAGTCAGGTTTGGACCCATCGATTCCATCGAACTATATTCCAATTTCAAATCTACTGTTCCTGGGCAAGACAATTGAATGAGCAGTGGTGGGACAACTTCAACAGTTGTTAGACAACACGAACAGACTGGATCTCTTCCAATCCGGGTTCCGCCCTGGTCATGGGACGGAAACCATCTTGGTGGCCATCTCTGATGACATCTGTCGCCAACTCGATCAGGGTGGATAGGTGTTGTTGGTTCTTCTCGACCTCACCCAGCATTCGACACAGTGGACCACGACCTGCTACTACAACGTCTAGCTGCTATTGGAGTCCAAGGAGTGGCCCTTAAATGGTTTGAGTCATTCATCAGGGGCCATAGCCAAAAAGTAGAATGGGAAGGCAAGGATCCGAGACATCTCCCCCTCCAATACCACAAGGAGCTATCCTCTCCCCAGTACTATTTAACATCTATGTACAACCACTGGCTGAGTTGGTGAGGAGTTTCGGCTTAGAATGCTACCAGTATGCCGACAATACTCAGCTCCTTTTGCATCTAGAACCTGAGAGAATAACAATTACTGATAACTTCTCCTTGCGCATGAGCAGACTCAAGGTGAACCCTGCCAAAACTGAAATCCCATGGCCTGGTCGGCCCCTAGAACTGGCCTGCCCTCTGCCCACCTTTGAAGGTGAACCATTGGCCCCGCCTGTCATGGTGAAGAGTCTCGATGTCCTGCTGGATTCCCAGTTGAGGATGGAAGTTCAGATTTCTACCATCAATACGCAGGCCTTTTCCCATCTCCACCAGGCGAGGCAGCTGGCCTCCTACCTTCCAACAGAAGCCCTTGCAATGGTAATCCATGGCACAGTTACCTCAAGGCTGGATTATTGTAATGCATTGTATGCTGGTACTCCTCTCTCAGTGACATGGAAGATCCAGGTGGTTCAAAACACAGCTGCCAGACTACTCACTCGGACACCAATGAGACATCATATAGCTCCAGTACTACAACACCTCCATTGGCCCCTAATAGAACATCGGGCTTCCTATAAGACACTGGTTCTGACCTTTAGGGCCATTCATGGTCAAGGCCCGAAATACCTCAGAGAGTGTCTTTCACATATCTGCCATCAGAGTGTCAGGATTGGGAAACCTGAGCTTTGGGGAAGACCAGGTTCCCAACCTATCATGAGGCAGCAGCGACCTTTGCCTTAATTCCTGACGCGACCTTTGTCCTACTTTTCATGAGACTGCTGAGTCAGACTGGGAGTGAGGTAACTTCCAGGTGCCTAGGAGGGAAGTGAGGTAACTCCTCCAGGCTTGAACATTGGACATTGAGACTCATGACGCTGACTCTGTGACCCTGGGGTCATGCCCCTATGGACTACTGGGATTGCTGATTCATGGAAGGCTGATGAAACCTCCTCTGGACCTTGCATGGGGAGGGGAGGGGCTACCGGGGTATTTAAGGTGTGTTTGGGTGGCGGGCCGGTGCTTTAGCTTCACGGGTGCCGTACCTTCAATAAAATCGTGTTGGACCAAGCTGACTTCTACGCGTGATCCCTACCGTGTTTTGGAGAGTCGTTACAGAAGCTAAAGCCCCTGACCAACTATCCCAGCAATGGCGAGGTTGGCGTGGAACGAGGAGAAATATCTGGACAGCTGGGTTTTGGATGAGAATGAAGAGATCCGAAGAACCCAGGAGTGGGAGTGGACCACTCTGGACCAGGTGGGGAGTCCAGATGTATCCCGGGAGTGGATGGCTCAAGAGAAGAGGCTCCGTGAAGGGGAGCAGCTCTGGCAAGCCCAGGTGGACGAGATGCAGGCGGAGGAGAGAGAGGGAGCCTGGCAGACGGAAGGGCGCAGGAGCACTGTCCGAGCGGTGGAGCGTCGAGGCGCTCGCTTGGAAGACCAGGCGGTGGAGTACCAAGGTGCTCGTCTGGAGGGGATCCAGTGGGATCTGGAGAAACGTGCCAAGGTTGGTAAGGCGGACCTGGCAACGGGAGGAGGTAGTGAGACCCCCGAACCGGAATCACCGTCAAAATTTGATGTGTTTTGGATGAGAAGGACCAGAGAGAGTCAATGTGGCAGGCTCCAGGAGGTGGAGATTTTACCTATCATTCCTGGATGGATGGTGGCTCGGGGGAGCGTCCTAGATCTTCTTCGGGAGTGAGGAACCAAAACCGAGGCCGGGAAAGTCCTGTTTCAGCGCGTCCTAGATCTCCGTCGGGAGTGAGGATGATGGGAGAGGATGGCTTGAGGAGTCCAAAGCCTGTTACAAGAGTCCCATCAGCTGGAATGGGGAGAGGTATTGCGAGACCTAGAAATTTGCCAGGGCAAGGAATGGCTTCCCAGGAATTTGGAGGCCGAATGAAAAAGGAGCCGTTACGAGTAGAATTCGATGGGGAAGCATCCAAAGTTGCCTTTTTTATTGCAGCAGTACAAGACCATATGGCCCATTATGGACAATTGTATCCCAGTGAAAGAAGCCAAGTAAGAGCGGAGTGTGCTGTGTTCTCAGGTCGTGCTGCTGAGTGGTATGTACAGTGCCACGATCGTCGGGATCCCTGCCTTGGATCGGTGAGGAGGTTCCTGTGTGCCATCAGGAACAGGTTTCGGGATCCCCTTGAGAGGATCAAAGCGAAGGAGGCGTTGCGGTGCCTGACCCAAGGTACCAAGTCGGTGACCGAATATGCCGAAGAATTTATGGGACTCGCAGGGAAGGTGGCAGAATGGTCCCAAGCCACCTTGTTAGAGATGTTCAAGGACGGTTTGCGCCGGGAGGTTTTAGAGTGGTGCCTTCACCGTGATGATCCAGGAGATATTGACGGATGGATCCAATTGGCGGCAACGTGGGAATCCTGGCCCAGGTGCGGAGGCGGCAGGCTCAACCGATGAGGTCAAGAGGCGGTGGTCGTGCATGGAAGGAGAGCCGGCCTAGAGGATGGAGGCTAAGTCTGTTGGCGACAACCGTTCCAGTGTTAGCAGGAAGCCGATGCTGAATCGAGTTCGGTGTTATGCTTGTAATCAACCGGGCATTTTGCTTATCAATGCCAACAGAAGCCGGCAGTGAAAGTGGCAGCAGCTAAGGCTGTTGTGGTGGACAATGTTGAAAGTGTGAAAGTTGGGGTGAGGAATAACATACAATGTACTTTGGGATTGATTAAGGGTGATCTTGTGGTGAAGAAAAAGGCTTTAGTAGACTGTGGGTGTTCTGAAAATATCATGTCACCTCAGTTAGTGGAGGAGTTAGGTGGTGAGACTGAACCGTTAGAGACTCCAGTTACCTTTAAGCAATTGGATGGGACGACTATTGAGGGTGGACCTTTCTCTGCAGGGATGAAAGGGTTGAAGGGGCGTGTAGGACCATGGGAGGGGAGCATTGACTTTGTTATGGCTCCCATAAAAGGGCATGAAGTAGTTTTAGGTATGCCTTGGTTGGAAAAAGTGAACCCCAAAATTGATTGGAAGGCGGGGACGGTGCAGTGTGCCCCTAATGTGAAGAGAAGGGTTAATGATGAAGTGAAAGGGGTGCCTCAGGAGTATTGGGATTATGTTGACGTGTTTAACCCAAAGTTAGCCCAAAAGCTTCCTCCTCTAAGAAATGTACAATGTAGCATAGAGATAAAAGAGGGGCAGTTTTACCTAAACCAAAAATCTATGCTATGACTGTTAAAGAGAAAATTGCATTGAGAGAACAGATAGATGATTATCTGAAGAAGGGGTTTATTAGGCGATCAGAGTCCCCTTTAGCCGCACCAGTGTTATTTAGGGAGAAGAAAGATGGTAAACTGAGATTGTGCATTGACTATAGAGGGTTGAATGCAGTTAGCACTACAAACTGCTATCCCCTGCCGCTGATCAAGGATCTGTTGGGATTATTAGGAGGTTGTAAGTTTTTTACGAAATTAGATTTGATCGACGCGTTCCATATGATTCGTGTTAAAGAAAGTGACCAGTGGAAGACCGCGTTTTCGTGCCCTCTCGGGTTATTCGAGTGGGTCGTGATGCCCTTCGGTTTGGCAGGATCTCCAGGTCTGTTTATGCAATTAATTAATGAGGTGTTGCACCCCCTTTTGTATAAAGGGGTCTTTGTGTACTTAGATGACATTGTAGTAGCGACAAGTACGAAAGAGGAGCATGTTAGGTTGGTGCGAGAGGTGTTAGAGCGGTTGAGGCAAGCTAGTTTGTTTGTGAAGCTGAGTAAGTGTGAGTTTGGTAAGAATCAGATTGATTTCTTAGGATATAGGATTGGTGAGAGTGGTGTGGAAATGGATCCGGCGAAGGTGGATGACGTGTTGAGCTGGGAGGCTCCGCGTACCCGGAGGCAGTTGCAGGCTTTTTTAGGGTTAGCGAATTTCTATCGGACTTTTATCCCCGGATTTGCTGCTATAGCCCTCCCACTCACTGAGCTATTGAAGACCAAGGGTAAAGGAGAGTCTAGGAAGGTTAAGTCCCCAGGTGCAGTGTTGAATTGGGACCAGGGTTGTCAGGAAGCTTTTATGAGATTGAAGAAAGCTTTTACTGAGGGGCCATTGTTATTGCATCCTGATGTGAATGAACCTTTTGTAGTTCAGTGTGATGCTTCTGCTTGGGCATATGGGGGGGGCTTTGTTGCAAGAGGATGGTCAAGGGAAATTGAGACCTTGTGCTTATTTTTCGAAGAAATTTGGGGAACATGAACGTAAGTGGCCGGTGTGGGAGAAGGAGGCATTTGCAGTGCGCAATGCATTAGTGACTTGGAGGCAGTTTCTGGAAGGGGCTGCATTTCCATTTGTGGTAATGACTGATCACCAGAATTTGAAGTATTTAAGGAACCCACAGAAGTTGTCCCCGAAGTTGGTGAGGTGGTCCCAGTTTTTCAATAGGTTTAATTTTTAGGTTACAGCACATTAAAGGTAAAGAGAACGTTGTGGCTGATGCTTTGTCTCGATATCCTAGTGTAGGGGAGAATGGGTTGCATAAGGAAGGAGAGGTTTTTTCCAAAGAGCAGTGGGGTTGTGCGGTGCAGACCCGATCGCAGGAGAAGGAGGTGCTTAAAAAGGAAGTGGGAGTTGTGGATGAATGGAGCTTAGAGTTACAGAGGAATTATGTAGATGATCAGTGGTTACAGGAGCATGAGAAGGAATGTGTTATGGTAAAGGAATTGTGGATGGTTGGTGGTAAGATTTATGTCCCCAAGAGGTTGCGAGTGAAGGTATTGGAGATGATGCATGATCATAAGACGGCTGGGCATTGGGGGATGACTAAGACTGTGTTAGCTATTAAGAAGAGGTATTGGTGGCCTGGCATGAAGGTGGAGATAAGGCAGTATGTGGAAGGTTGTGAAAGGTGTGCTAGAAGCAAAGTTCCCTCTGCTAAGCCGCGGGGTTTGATACAAGTGGTGGCTGATCCGGTGAAACCGTGGACGCATGTTAGTACGGATTTTGTAGGTGAGTTGCCTTGCAGCCGAGGTTATCGTTATATATGGACGGTCTTGGATATGTTTTCTAAGCAAGCCCATTTCATTCCCTTAAAGGGATTGCCGTCAGCAGAACGCTTGGCAGAGCTGTATGTGCAGCATGTGTATAGGTTTGCATGGTTGTCCGGAGCAGGTGTTGAGTGACAGAGGAGTCCAGTTTACCGCTCAGTTTTGGGGAAGGTTTTTAGAGGTATTAGGAGCACAAAGACGTTTGACATCTGCTTATCATCCTTCTTGTAATGGCGCTGTGGAGAGAATGCATAAATCTTTAGGGACCTATCTGAGGGTGTTTAGCAATCAAGAACAGAATAATTGGTCTGATCTCCTGCCATACGCTGAAGTGGCTTACAATAGCTCCGTGCATTCTTCGACTGGGAGGTCCCCCTTTGAGATCGTTTATGGGCAAGAGATAGCTCCATTGCCTCAGCTTTTGGAGGTAGAAGGGGGAGGAGAAAGGGTGGAGTGGAAAGGGCAAGCTAGAGAGGTTTGGAAGGAAGTGGCGGAGGCTTTAAGGAAGGCACAACGGTCCTATAAGCTGTTCGGAGATCGCAAGCGGCAGGAAGGGGAGAGAGTATGTTGAAGGGGATTTGGTGTGGCTGTCTACAGAGAATTTAAAACTAGGATATAAGTCTAAAAAGTTAAGTCCGAAGTATATTGGGCCTTTTAAGGTAGAAAGGGTTGTGAATAAGGTGTCTTATACCCTGTTATTGCCTAAGAGTCTGGGGAAGGTTCACCCAACTTTCCATTGTAGTTTTTTGAAAAAGTATGTGAATCCATTTCCACCACGGGATTGAATATGTTTTATTTCCTCAGGGGAGGACGAGGTGGATGAGACCGTTATGTCAGGATTGGGAAACCTGAGCTTTGGGGAAGACCAGGTTCCCAACCTGTCATGAGGCAGCAGCGACCTTTGCCTTAATTCCTGACGCGACCTTTGTCCTACTTTTCATGAGACTGCTGAGTCAGACTGGGAGTGAGGTAACTTCCAGGTGCCTAGGAGGGAAGTGAGGTAACTCCTCCAGGCTTGGACATTGGACATTGAGACTCATGACGCTGACTCTGTGACCCTGGGGTCATGCCCCTATGGACTACTGGGATTGCTGATTCATGGAAGGCTGATGAAACCTCCTCTGGACATTGCATGGGAAGGGGCTACTGGGGTATTTAAGGTGTGTTTGGGTGGCGGGCCGGTGCTTTAGCTTCACGGGTGCCGTACCTTCAATAAAATCGTGTTGGACCAAGCTGACTTCTACGCGTGATCCCTACCGTGTTTTGGAGAGTCGTTAATTAAATTAAATTAAACTCCAGAGCCTTGAGGAACAAAAGTGTAGTGCAATCCCCAGGTTTCGAAGACTCAGCTTTAGGATATTCTGTGTATTACCCTGTGTTACAGTGACATCATCATTTGGTAGTAGGAGGCCACACGTGATCCAATCTTGGCTTGATTCAGTGTCACGAAATCTCTAAGCTGCTATTCTGTTTGAGCGGGATAGAAAGGAAGAGCAATTGTTTTGTCTCCACTTAATATTCAGTTTTCTAGACTAAATACACTCCCACTCGTCTGTCTACTTTCTGACACTTCAAAACTCTTTGTTATATTTATTTATAGAAAGATGGCTGCCCAGGAACATATAATGACTCCTTAATCTGTGAGTTATTTGAGAAGTTAGGTTATAACATTAAAATCTGCTGCTAGTGAGTTGTCTTTGACTCCATGGGAACTGCTTCAGAATACGTATGTGAAGAAATTTACTTCATGCATTGCTGTTAACACTTTCATATCTGTATACCTTAATAAAGCGGAATGTTTGTATGTATGTATGTGTGCGGAGGGCGGATATGTGGCAGCTATTTGCATAAAGTCCTTTGATTGGCCAGCTTTGGCACTCCAAAATTCTAAGGCACCAGACAGAGGGCATTGATAGCCACTGATTAGCCAGCATCCCAGAATCCAGGCCTCTACATTCAAACAACAGGATTTCTTCCCACTGAGGGGGGGAAATGCACCATCAACATTCCCTTCCCACTTGGCTCTGTGAAAATAAAATGGATTCCTGTTTTCTCCTCCCCCTCAGCTTTTAGAAAACGGCTGCCTGCCATTCGGCCTTTTAAAGTTAGCAATTACCAGCAGAGCAGGCCAGAACATTACAGGCCCCAAAAGAGAGTTTGGGGCAGGATGGGCCACGAATGATGGGATTTGCACTACCTTCACCCAATTCACTTCCCAGAAAACACTGTAGCCCCTACAAATCACAGACCAGGACCAAAATTTACAGTAAGTCTTCATTAACTTGATTTTCCTGACTAGGCCTCAGTTAATAGGACATTGTGTATGGCCAGGCCCCAAAAGAGAGTTTAGGGCAGGATGGGTCACGAATGATGGGATTTTCATCCCAATTCACTTCCCAGAAAACACTGTAGCCCCTACAAATCACAAACCAGGCCCAAAATTTACAGTAAGGCTTCATTAACTTGATTTTCCTGACTAGGCCTCAGTTAATGGGACAGTGTGTATGGCCAGGTCCCAAAAGAGAGTTTAGGGCAGGATTGGCCACATCCCAATTCACTTCCCAGAATGATGGGCCCTAAATTTGCATCCCAACTTCACTTCCCAGAAAACACTGATGGGATTTGCAGAAAACACTGCAGCCCCTACAAATCACAAACCAGGCCCAAAATTTACAGTAAGGCTTCATTAACTTGATTTTCCTGACTAGGCCTCAGTTAATGGTCATTGTGTATGGCCAGGCCCCAAAAGAGAGTTTAGGACAGGATGGGCCACGGATGATGGGATTTACAGTACCTTCACCCAATGAACTTCCCAGAAAACAAGCCCCTACAAATCACAAACCAGGCCCAAAATTTACAGTACGGCTTCATTAACTTGATTTCCCTGACTAGGCCTCAGTTAATGGGACATTGTGTATGGCCTGAATTAACAGTAACCAACCTTGGCACACTGAGCCCCCATGACCCATGATTCATTCTACTGCAGTTTGGAGTAGGGAGGACCATGGATAATGGGACTTGAAGTACCATCACAGGTTATGAGATTTGTAGTACTTTCAAACTCTTCATTCCCCACAGACCAAGGTGGCCCTGAACCACAAGACCAAACTTGGCACACAGTACCCCCATGACCCACACTCCATCCTACTGCAGTTTAGAGGAGGATGGACCATGAAGGATGGGATTTCAAGTACCTCCATTCACTTCCCAAGCCCGCTGCGACCCTCATCCAGTGCATAATCATGACCACACTTGGCACAAAAAGCCCCCATGACCCAATGGACGTCCTGATGCAGTTTGGAGGGCGGACCACGGATGATGGGACTTGAAGTACCTCCACTCACTTCCCAAGACTGCTGCGACCCTCATTCAATGACTGATCAAGACCAAACTTGGCACACAAAGCCCTCATGACCCACTCTACATCCTGGTGCTATTTGGAGGGGGATGGACCATGGATGACGGGACTTGAAGTACCTTCACTCACCTTCTGAGACTATTGCAACCCTCATCCAATGAATGATCAACACCAAACGTGGCACTAAGAGCCCCCATGACCACTCTACATCCTGGTGCTGTTGGGAGGGGGATGGACCATGGCCAATGGGACTTGCAGTACCTTCACTAACTTCCTGAGACCACTGCAAGCCACATACACATCTAATAGGAACCAACCTTGGCACACAATGCCTTCCTCAAATAACCTGGGCACCGCCGGGTCCTCAGCTAGTTTGTAATATAATGAAAATCTTGAAGTAGTATTTTATCTCCTCTGCTTTCAGTGGCCCAATACAAATGTATTCGTATTTGTGTTGCCACTGAAGTATGTTTGTATATACCTTCAAGTTGCTTGTTCACTTAAGGAGATCTCATCTAGCTACTTAGAAATCATTCTAAGTAGCTAGATGAGATCTCCTTAAGTGAACAAGCAACTTGAAGGTATATACAAACGTTCGAAAAGGAATTGGTTTCCTTATTGGTATATATTTTTTAAAAAACATTATGTTAATCAATGTAAAGTTTAAACTAACTTTTGGTTACTTAAAATATGTATGATACAAGCCTCTGGTTTGTGATACAAAACACATTTAAATACAATAAGACAACAGTGAAAATAAACACATGCAGTGTAAACAAAACTTAGTATCCGTAAGAGGATAACATAACAACAATGGTCTTTCAGTCCCCAGCTACAATATCCAAAAACAATGCATGGAAATATTTATAATGCTGACATAATTATACTTTTAATGCTCTTATTAAACTTCCCTTTTAAACTTCATTGAACTCTTCAACATTTTAAACTTCATTGAACTCTTGAACATTGTTTTGAATCATGACACATTATTAAACATTCAGCGATGACACAGCCTTCAGAACCAGCTGTTTGAAGACCTTATTGGGCAAAGAATGCCTTTCCACAATCATGATATTGTCACCTATGCTGAACAGGCATTATATTGCAATGCAGAAAGGCATGTCTCTGTTCTGTTTCAGAAAACTCTGTAGACAATACGTGTATTCATAACATTTCATTGCTGGGAGATTTCAGATGCTTCAAAAGCTTCCATGACTCGCTTCCTCCTCCAAGCCTGGCTGTTGAAGAAGACACCTTCCAAATTGCTCTTTCTTGGGCTGCACCTGCACTGCTACCAAATGCAGTGTAGGAAATGCATTAACCTGGGAGTGTCCTAACAATGCACCCAGGTTGATTAATCCAACCGCAAAAGGTGGAAATCTTCCAGGAACATCCATATTTTGCCCAGTTTTGGGGCTGTGTGGACTACCATCTCAAATCCCCTTTCAGAGCACTTCTTTGCATACTCAATGGCATGATGCAGGAAGAGGGCAGCCTCTTGAAATGGTAGTGAGGCTTTTCCTTCATTTGTATGGGCGAGGAGGGTAACAGGTGCACGGAGGGTAGTGGCCGGACCCCCACCACTTTAGCTGGAATGGACCTCTTCTCTACATTTTCTCGCCAGTACATATCTTCTCCAAGATAGTATCCAAAGTGGGTGAGGACAGGGCTGACTGAATTATCCTGGTGCCATAGCGGCCCCGGTAGCCATGGTTCTCTCTCCTGTGAACAGTGTCCCGAGAACACTATCTTAACCTTGTTCAGTGGTCAGATATTATCATGGCTTATCACAGCTGCCTCCACCACCCAGACAAACAGTGCCTCCGTCTCACTGCATGATGGAGCTAGCCACACCTTCTTCCTAGGTTGTGAAAATTATCATCAATGCAGAGTCGCAGCATGCTGGCCATCAGATAAATCACATCTGGTGGTAGCGCAGCATAAAGAATATGAATAATATAGATATCTTCTATCAGAATTACCAAGACAACTCACTAGCAGCAGATTGTAAAGCTATAACCTAACTTCTCAACAGGGTCATCTTTTTTGGAGGGGGAGTCATGTCAGGATGTGTCCATCCAAGCTTAAAACAATAAGCTGCCCGTCAACTCTGTGACAAAATGGGAGTAGAATACTGAAGTATGATAAGTGCCATATGAACTATGGGGGGAGATGCTGCATGTTTGTGGGAATGGAATGTAACTGTTAGAATAGATAAGAGGGGAGGTCATGGGGTGGTTAGGTAAAATACTACTGCTTGGCAGGAACAGAGTTAAAACTAGCTTTCGCTTTGCCTTGGTAAGAGCTGATAATTGTGTATCCAAGGAACCATCCTTGTGAGCTTGTTTTTATTCTAAAATCTGCCAGAAGCTGACATTTGAATAATAGCGGACTGTATGAATTGCACACCAGAACTGGAAAGGCACCTCAGAACCAAATCTCACACTCCAGAATTCAGTGTTTATTAAAGGATTTATTGTTTATTAAAGCTGTTTATTAAAGGTTAAATGCAGCTTCAGCAAAACAAATAAAAGTATTTAAAAGTCATACAAAATATGGTCCACGTAAAAAGACAATCATCCAGAAGACCAAAGTACAGACAAAACCTTTAAACTAGAGTCTTGGCAAGCAAAACAATCCTGAGAATCAAACGCACATGACAAGCATAGCAAAGATCCAAAAAATTACATGAATCCATGAAACCACTTGATTCTAGGAGCAACGCAAGAAACCATGAAAAACACTTGATATTCAAAAACATGATTGCATGAAAAACCACATAGAAAAATCCAAGGCTTGAGTCCATGAATCTTGAAACAAGAGAGGGGAACTTAGGCTTATTCCCTTTACCTAGACATTAATTCCTCTGAGTGATCATTCCAGATCCACCCTCATTTATACTTAAGAAACTGTCTTTTTCCTTGAGAACTCTGAGAAGGGCCTCTCTTAGATAACAGTCTCTGAGAGTGGTGGCTCCCTCCGGCCACCTGTTTCTGCTGACAAATTTCTTTCCTTCTGTCTAACGCAAGGGAGCGGCAGCTCCCCTAGTGACCAGAAAAGTTGGAATGTTAAATAGCCTCTGTCTGTCTATATGTGATGTGTGTCTATAGCATTGAATGTTTGCCATCTATATGTACATTGCCCTGAGTCCCCTGCGGGGTGAGAAGGGCGGAATATAAATACTGTAAATAAATAAATAAATCTACATCTCCAAGTAACACATTTCAATCAAATTCCGATCTTGGTTCTCTTGAGTAAGCTAGCTCAGGCCTGTCAGCCTCTGGATCTGTCTCTAACTGAACATTCCCTGTTGGCTTTACAATCCCAGAATCCTCATCACCATCAGGAACAACAGCAGACTCCTGTTCAGAATTCCCATTCTCAGCCTCCTGTGGCTGTCGCGATCAGATGCCACTCAAAAGAGCCAAGCCAGATAAAAGTAACAAGCAAAGTTTATTTACAATCCTTCTGTGCCTTCAGGGCACAAAAGGAGAACAAAAGTAATGCTTAAAGTCAGCGTAAACACACAAAAGTCCCAATCCTGGAGAAAACAAACCCAAATCTTTGCCAGTTGGCACCCAAAACCCACTAACTATCTAACTAAAAAAGAGAATGCTTGCAGAAGCTCCAAACTTTGCAGCAGCCGAAAGCATAGTCAAGGGGCAGTCCCAAGGTCGTTCACCAGATGTCAATCAAGGGAGGCAGCAGCAGGGAAGCAGCAAAGGAAAGGCAGCAAACGTGGAAACTGGAATCTCAGGAATACGAGGGAGGAGGTCCACACAGGAAGCATTCAGGAGCTAATGCAGGAGACAGCAATGCCATAATCCCAGCCCCCAAAGTCCCAACGCGCCCTCCTTCCCTCTTGAAATACGATACCCCTCTTCAGTAGGCAGCAGCACTCACTTCGGTCTTCCAAATGCCAAGGGAACACACGGCAGCAGCAACTATTTATTTATTTATTTATTCAATCTTATATTCCGCTCCTCCCTGCAGGCTCATAAAGGCAACACGGTCAGACAAAAACTCCATTCCCTTTCTTCCAGCTGCCCTGGCAGCAAGGAACCCAGCAGCAGAGTAGCATACCCCAACTCACATTCAGCATATATCACAAAATACCCAGGCCAGGAATCAGCATCAGGAGATAAACGCAGAGAACTTCACCCAGCAACAACTTTGCCATAGGCTCAGTTACCACAGTGGGTCTGCAGAAGCTTGTTCACTGTTCTCTGAAATCTCAGGCAATGAAACAATCACAGGCTGAATTACAACAGTATGCAGCATCATATGAGGAATTCTTTATCTTACAATATTTTGTAAAGGAACTTTATAATGAATCAGTTTACTGACTCTAAAGGAGGGCGGCTGTGGCAAACCCCTTTTGCTATCTTTAGCAACAGATATCATGAGTTACCAATAGAAACTCTAAGGGAGTTCAAAGTTGCAGTCCAGAAGAATTTAAAATTAAAGGTTTACCTAGTGACCTGTCTAATACAAATTTACTAAGCAAGCTGATCACCCAGGAAAATTTTATGGCATCAAACTTCAGCCATCTGAAATGGAAAGAGCTCATAGAGTTCACAGCTTATAAAAGAACAACTGTCAGGATGTTCTGGTTGCCTTTGTGAAGGAGTCCCAGAGACACTAAGGAAATTCCTGAACTACTGTTCCCAGAATGACCTAAAAATCAACTATGTGAAATCTAAAGTTCTGGTATTTGAAAAAAGGTTTTTCCCCTGCCGCTGGTCTTGTTGCCGAACAACGAGTTTGGGCTGACCCCGCCAACCGCCTGTGGAGCCCAGTCCAAGGAGGGTCCGTGAACACCTGGCGAGCCCGGAGCAACCTAGGTCCCCCAATCTTCCCGTGCCCAGAAGTCAGATTATGCTCACCACGATGCAAGGTAGAAGCCACGAAATTATTTATTCTACTCAGCTGAGAGGATGCGACCGCAATACCCTGATTCCGCAAAGTCCGCATACATTGGCATTCAAAACATGAGTTTTTAAAGGTTACAGAGCTGTCAAACATTTGAATTTCCCGCCTGCCTCCTCCCGGCTGATCGATTGATTGATTGATTGATTGATTTTATTATTTATGAGTCGCCCTCCACATCAGTGCTCCGGGTGACTTACACACAAAAACACATAAAAGAATTCAATAGTTAAAAGCTAAAAGAATAAAAAGATTAATTAAAATAGTTCCAGTAGCTCAGGCTAAGTCTGGGAGGTGTCCTTAGCCATAAGCCTTTTGGAAGAGCCAGGTCTTCAGTGCGGTCAGGAACTGGGGCATGTCCCGGATAGCTCTCTGATCCGCCGGCATCAAGTTCCAAAGGACAGGGGCCGCGATGGAAAAAGCTCTCCGTCTCGTGGTGTCGAGGCGGGCCTCACTCACACCTGGGATGCGGAGAAGGTCCCTGTTTCCTGAGCGCGGTGACCTTAAATGAGCTGGTTCGGACAAGCGGTCTTTTAAATAAGCTGGGCCGGCACCATGGAGGGCCTTAAAGGTAAGCGACAGGATCTTGGGGATGGCTCTGAGCTCGACTGGCAGCCAGTGCCATATCGCGCCAGTGCCAGATGGCGCGATATGGCATCTCAGTGGTGTCCCGGTGAGGAGTCTGGCGGCTGCATTCTGCACCAGCTGGATTTTACGAGTGGTTGACTGCGGCACGTACAAGGCATTACAGTAGTCCAGCCGTGATGTCACTGTGGCATGGACCACCGTAGCCAGCGCATCTGATGGAAGGTAAGGTGCCAGTTGACGTGCCTGGCGTAGGTGGAAGAAAGCTCCCTTACTTGTTGCAGCAACCTGGGCCTCCAGTGAGAGTCTCGAGTCTAGTATCACACCGAGACTCTTCACCGACGGGGCCGGGATCAGCGGCTCTCCCTCAAAGAGAGGCAGCGGAATGGGTGGCTCTGGGCGTCCTGGCCATAGAATCTCAGTCTTTGATGGGTTGATCTTGAGTTTGTATGAGCGGAGCCATCTGGTCACTGCCTCTAGTCCTTGTCTGAAGTTCTCAGGCACCGATGTTACACCTGGCTCAAGCTTCAGCAGAAGCTGGGTGTCATCTGCATATTGGTAGCACCCCAATCCAAAACTTCTGGCTATGCTTGCCAAGGGTTGGACGTAGATGTTAAAAAGCGTTGGTGACAAAATGGCGCCTAGGGGACTCCACAGTCCAGGGTGGATTTCTTGGGCGCTGGCCTCGCCACTCAACACGCTGCGAACGGCCCCGCAGGAAGGAATCGAACCAGGCCAAAGCTGTGCCTTGAATCCCAATGGCTGATAGTCGCCGCAACAGCAAGTCATGGTCCACCGTGTCGAACGCCGCGGTGAGGTCAAGCAGCACCAGGATAGCCGAACCTCCCTTCTCCAATTGGCGGCGGATGTCGTCCGTAATGGCCACCAGGACGGTCTCGGTCCCGTGTCCGGCGCGGAAACCCGATTGGCAGGGGTCCAGGCTTCCTGAAGTTTCCAGGAATTCCTGTAATTGGATCGCTGCTGCCCGTTCAATCAGATTCCCGAGGAAGGGTAGATTGGTGATTGGCTGGAGCGCTGGGACCAGCTGATGGGCGGGACGCCGGCCGGCTCCGGGGAACCTATCAGCGCTCTTTTCCATCTGCCTATCCGGCCAATCAGATGTCCCCTACCATATATGGGGTGAGGAGGGTTGGGTGAGACTGTCATCAGGAAGGATTATGAAAAGAAAACAAAGGAAGTCCTTTCCAGGTGTTAGCCTGGAGCAGTAAGTCCGGTTTAGGCTTTTGTTGGAGGAAATGTACTTATCAAGTCCATATGTCCCTTCCTCATGTTTGAGTAGGGAAGAAAGGAGGGTCTGATTAGGATGATCTAATCAGATGGCTGAAATGACAAAAGTCCTATGGTGGGTCTTGTCTGCTTTCCGAAGCCAAACAGCTGTGCTTCATGATTCTCTTTTGTGTCCAATACCCAAGGGCTGGTCTAGGTAGACGAAACTCAGAGATCTAGACAGCCTTGGGATTAGTCAGGTGTAAAGAGAGGAAAAGAACCTAATCTTCATCACAAGGGCCTGACCAAATGGCTATTGATCCATGCAAACATGAGTTATGATGGTGAGACAAAGGTGTGAGATGACTCAGGGGCTGTGCGGTACATATCCTCTTGGCAAATATAATAGACATAATGCAAAACACAGCTTCCAACGATTCTAAGGGAAAGGGAGGGGGAAAGGCTTACATGGGGTCCAGGGAAAAGACTGATAGGATAATATTTCTATAGTTTGAACGATGACGGCAATAGACAGGGTACACATGCATAATAATGAATTCTTTCCGGTGCGGGCCTCGAACCCAGTGACTTCAATTCTCAGCTGTCAGTTCCGTTGCACAGATGAGGCCTCCAGCCTCTTAGGCCAAATTCATTGATTTTTCTTTTGACAGCTCAGTTGAGCTTTTATATGTCCCTTTACAAAAATATGTGAAAAATGGGAATCTCTTGTCAATGGGATGGCCCAGAGATGTCAAATTGCCAGACCCGGGCACTCCCGGCCTAGGGCAAAAAAAACAGAGGAAACTTTCCCTCCTCCCTTGCGGGGTCCCGAACCGGCGGCCCCTGGTTCCCCGCGGCCTCAACCTTGCCTGTTTTGAGAGTGGCTTCTCCTCGCGCATTTGAGGCGCCCGCAAGAGAGGGAAAAAGAGGGGAAAAATATTAAAATTCAATTAAAAATACAAAGTGCCGGGAAATGTCAAAAGGTTCTTGTGGGGAAGGATCTTGGGCAGGGAGGGTAGGTGTTGTGTCCGGGAACAGGCGTGTATGTGAAGTTTTTGGGACCGTTCACTCTAGGAACGGTCTGCTGCGGGAAACTAACGAAAATTTCTAATTTTGCGACGGGAGTTTCTATGAACAGGCCCAAGCAGACATAATCAACCCCCTACTAAGGAATTTACCAGCAAGTTCAGTGAAATTTTATGTGAAGCACATTTCCAACAATTCAGCATGATATAATGCTGTAGGCATTGTAGTCCATAAAACTATATTTAACAAGCTGGATCTACTTCGTATTTTACATTCTAACTGAACTTGATAAAGTTCCCTTGAGTTCAGTCCTTTCTTTGTATATGTGTTTGTGCATGTGTGTGTGTGTGTGTGTGTGTGTGTGTGTGAGAGAGAGAGAGAGAGAGAGAGAGAGAGAGAGAGAGAGAGAGAGAGAGAGAGAGAGAGAGAAGGAAACATGGAATTCACAAGCTCAGATATTAGGCTGATCAGTTTGAAGGAAGAATGTCAGAATTTTTTTGGTTTCATTTCATTTTTCCTTTACTTCCAGGATATAAAGACTGTGAAAAAAATGCATTATCATAGGATCTCTAAGAACAGAAAAAAGGTAAAAGAAAGAGCTATATATAGAATCTTCCAACTACCAACAAGCTGGTGCTCAGGTTTCACTTATTTTAATAAACCTCATGAGATGCAGTCATTTGCTTTCTGCCATTCTATTCTTTCTCAATTTGCTTTGCAGCTGGGCCAGTTAGCTCATGAGCCTGTAGCTTTACCCTGATTCTCTGCTACTTTGAATTACCATCCCTTTGCTGAAAGAAAACATGAGGATAATTTACTGGGAATGTGGGCCATACTCTTTTTCTCCAAGATAAGCCTGAAGAAAGATAATATTGTATAAGAGGGGTCATTAGCGAAGGACTGCATTCATTGAGCTGGAGATTCTTCTAATTGACTAATCTCAAGGGCTTCATTAACATGAGCTTTATGGCTCACCATAAGTCTGTGTTTCAGGCATGAAAAACCTGGCATTAATCCAAGCAAAAAACATGTCTGGAGGTGGAAATCTTTTGACATAATATTAATACAGTGCTAGATACAGAAAATGCCACACAGCTACGCCACTTATCTTTGGTCCTCAAGGATGAATAAATAGAAAAATGGATATACATTGGTAGAAAGAATTTTCTGCATATTACATAGAAATAATATTACATGTAATTGGCTCACATTGGATTGCTGCTTTAAGTTCACAGGAGAAATCCCAGTCTTCAGTGATATCTTTCATTATATACCATCAAAAGTATATATGCAAGTTGAACAGTGCATTGTAAGTACAATCCAGGTTGCACTGTGCATCACCAAGTCCATTGACCATTTCTATTTGCTTCAGATAAATGTTTTATGTGCTTGTACTGTATTATATGTATATTTATTAAAGTATTGGAAGATAATGTAGTCACATAAAAGCTGTTCAAAATACAGTCGAGTCTCACTTATTTAACATGAATGGGCCGGCAGAACGTTGGATAAGCGAAAATGTTGGATAATAAGGAGGGATTAAGGCTATTAAACGTCAAATTAAAGTATGATTTTATAAATTAAGCACCAAAACATCATGTTTTACAACAAATAGACAGAAAAAGCAGTTCATTACATGGTAACGTTATGTAGTAATTACTGTATTTACAAATTTAGCACCAAAACAGACAAAGGTTCTTTCTTTCTCCCACCCTGGACATTATTCCACTTTCCTCACCTTCAACAAACTTCTGAAGATGACATTAGCTACAGACGCAGACAAAACGTTAGGAGGGAATGCTATTGGACCATGGCCCTACAGCCCAAAAAGCTCACGGCAACCCAATGTGTTGTTGACTGCAACCTTTTCCCAAGGCTCCAACTTCACCTGCTCAATTTCACCACCCTCTGTTTCTGCCAAGAGCTTTTTCTCCATCAACTTTCTATTCCTTTCTTCACTCTTCTCATTTTCTCTTGCACTTTTGTTCTCAGACCAGGAGGAGCTAGATGTGGCCAATGCA
Organism: Anolis apletophallus; assembly: GCA_030556195.1. Taxonomy (NCBI): domain Eukaryota; kingdom Metazoa; phylum Chordata; class Lepidosauria; order Squamata; family Anolidae; genus Anolis; species Anolis apletophallus. Next base: position 180,430,502 of record JARBWK010000001.1, on the reverse strand, counting down.
GGCTGAATGCTGTGTTGAAGGAGTGTAGAGGATGTGTGGCGGTCATCTTGCAACGAGTCAGACCGAGCATGGGCATGTGCCTATGCAAGGGCGTCTGCTGCGGCAATAGAAGCCGCAAAAAAATCCTTCTATTCAGTTAATATTGCGTCCTCAAGGAACCGTCTGGTGGAATTGTTTCGAGTAGTCAGAGGGTTGTTGAATCCCACCGTTCCGGACAGGTCCCCTGATGACTCGGCAGCCCACTGTGAAGCAATTGCTCAGTTCTTTGAGGACAAAGTCACTTTGATCCATTCTGGATTTGACCCCATGTTAACCGCAGTCTCTGAAGATGTAACACAAGCATATGCTTGTCCGGTTTTGCTGGACTCATTTCAATCTGTTCAGCTCGGGGATGTGGACAAGATTCTTGGAGAGGCGAGAGCAACCACATGCATCCTAGACCCCAGTGTCCAATCTCCCCTATTTGAGCAAAGTCTTGGAACGTGCGATTGCCTCGCAACTTCAGGAATTCTTGGTAGACACTGATTATCTAGATCCAATGCAGTCTGGCTTCAGGCCGGGACATGGTACTGAGACAGCCTTGGTCGCCTTAGCGGATGATCTACGCCGAGAGCTTGATAGGGGGAGTGTATCTCTGTTGGTTCTGCTGGACCTCTCAGCGGCCTTCGATACCGTCGACCACGGTATCCTTCTGAGTCGCCTTGCAGGAATGGGTCTTGGAGGTACTGCCTTGCAGTGGCTCCAGTCATTCCTCGAAGGTTGCAGCCAGAAGGTGTTGCTAGGGGACTCCTGCTCGACTATGCAAACCAAGCGGCTAGAAAATACATAAATCAAATCTTAGTTATAATAATAATACCATATAATAGGAACTCACAGACGGAGTGGAGAGAATCCTCATAAATCCATAAGGAACACAAGTCCAGGTAGTCCAATGTTGGAAAATATATTGTAATCCAAAAAGCGAAGATATGCAATGCAGTATTAAAGTCCAATCACAAATATAAATTCATCAAACAAAATCTTCATGCATATCCAATAGATAATCCACATTATATGCATTCTGTGTTCGAGGACAAAAGTGCGTGGTAGAGCTTATGTGTCAGTGGTATGATACACGGATGAGACCATGATACATGTACTTAAGGGACCGCATGTGTACTTAAGGGACCGCATCTCCCTATATTGTCCCGCAAGACCACTGCGTTCAGAGTCCCTCAACCTCCTCGCAGTTACAAGCACCAAAACCCTCCATCTGACCTCGACATGTAGGAGAGCCTTCAGTACAATAGCTCCAACTCTTTGGAATGCTCTTCCCCCCGAGGTCCGCGCACTTACCAACTTGCTAGCCTTCAGGAAGGCTTGCAAAACCTTCCTATTTGGACAGGCATTCGGCTAACTATCCCTGCCTTAGGCCTGGGAGTAACTATTGGGCGTTACGCCTTTTGGGATGTGTGAATTTTGGTGTAAATCCTGATGATTTTTAACTCTTTTAACTGTTTTAATCTGTTTTTACTGTGCTTTGTATTTCATTGTGTTGAAGAAATAAGAAATAAATAAATAAGCTGAGATTGATTTCAGTCTGAAATGAGTGATCACTTTTATAGACCGAGTTGAATGTGGTTTTAATGGCAATGTGGTTTTTATGTATTTACTAGCTTGGGGGCCCGGCGGTGCCCGAGTTATTTGAGAAACTTATTAGTTGGTCTTTAGCAGTTATTTATGTGGCTCACAGTGGTGTCAGGAAGTTAGTGAAGGCACTGCGAGTCCCATCGTCCATGGTCCACCCTCTTCCAAACAGCACCAGGATGTAGAGTAGGTCATGGAGGCTCTGTCTGCCAAGTTTGGCCTTGATCCATCATTATTTCGAGTTGCAGTGGTATCACGAAATTACTGAAGGTACTGCAAGTCCCATCATCTGTGGTCTGTCCTCCTCTCAACTGCACCAGGTTGTAGAGTGGGTCAAGGTGGCTCTGTGTGGCAAGTTTGGCCTTGATCCAACATTATTGGGAGTTGCAGTGGTATCATGAAATTACTGAAGGTACTGCAAGTCCCATCATCTGTGGTCTGTCCTCCTCTCAACTGCACCAGGATGTAGAGTGGGTCATGGGGTCTCTGTGCCAAGTTTGGCCTTGATCCATCATTATTGGGAGTTGCAGTGGTATCATGAAATTACTGAAGTTACTGAAAGTCCCATCATCCGTGTCTGTCCTCTCAACTGCATCAAAATGTAGAGTGGGTCATGGGGGCTCTGTCTGCCAAGTTTGGTCTTGATGCAGCATTATTGGGAGTTGCAGTGGTATCATGAAATTACTGAAGGTAGTGCAAATCCCATCATCTGTGGTCCACCCTCCTCCAAACTGCAACAGGATGTAGATTGGGTCATGGGGGCTCTGTGTGTCAAGTTTGGTCTTTATTGGTGATTGGATGAGGATTGCATTGTTTTCAGGAAGTGAGTGAAGGTACTGCAAGTCCCATCATCCATGGTCCCTCCTCCTTCAAACTGCAGCAGGATGTAGAGTGGGTCATGGGGGCTCTGTGTGTCAAGTTTGGTCTTTATTGGTGATTGGATGAGGATTGCATTGTTTTCAGGAAGTGAGTGAAGGTACTGCAAGTCCCATCATCCATGGTCCCTCCTCCTTCAAACTGCAGCAGGATGTAGAGTGGGTCATGGGGGCTGTGTGTTGCAAGTTTGGACTGTATTGGTCATTGGATGAGGGTCACAGTGCTCTCAGGAAGTGAGTGAAGGTACTTCAAGTCCCATCATCCATGGTCCTTCCCACACAAAACTGCACCAGGAAGTAGAGTGGGTCATGAGGGCTCTGTGTACCAGGTTTGGTCTTGATCAGTCATTGGATTAGGTTTGCAGCAATCTTGGGAAGTGAGTGAAGGTACTTCAAGTCCCATCATCCATGGTCTGCCCTCCTCCAAACTGCATCAGGATGTAAAGTGCATTATAAGGGCTTTGTGTGCCAAGTTTGGTCTTGATCAGTCAGTGGATGAGGGTAGCAGCAGTCTCAGGAAGTGATTGGAGATACTTCAAGTCCCATCATCCATGGTCTGCCCTCCTCCAAACTGCAGTAGGATGTAGAGTGGGTCATGGGAGCTCTGTGTGGTAAACGTGGTATTTATCAGTCTTTGTTGGGGGCCACAGAGGTCTGTGGGAACAGAAAGGTGTGAAAGTACTACAACATAAGAACATAAGAAGAGCCATGCTGAATCGGACCTCAGCCCATCTAGTCCAGCATTCTGTATCACACAGTGGCCCACCAGTTGTACACAGGGATCTCGAGCAGAAGGGAGGGCAAAACCCTGACCTGCTCCCGACCCCCCACAACCAGTACCCAGGGAAATCCTGCCTACCTCAACCAACTCCGAGGTGGCACTTGAATGTCCTTTTCAGTAACTACCGATCTACTTGGTATCCATGAATCTGTCTAATCCTGCCTTGAAGTTGTTCAGGCCGACAGCTGTCACAACCTCTTCTGGAAGTAAATTCCATAACCCAATGACCCTCTGGGTGAAGAAATATTTCCCTTTATTAGTCCTAATTTTCCTACCTTGGAGCTTCAGGGAGTGCCCTTTAGTCCTAGTGTTTTGTGACAAAGAAAATAATTTTTCTTTATTCACCTTTTCTATCCCATGCATGATTTTATACACTTCGATCAAGTCACCTCTTAAACGCCGTCTTTCAAGGCTGAAAAGACCAAGGCGTTGCAACCTGGTTTCATAAGGGAGCCGCTCCATCCCTTGGATCATTCTTGTTGCCCTTTTCTGTACCTTTTCCAGTTCCGTTATATCCTTCTTAAGGTGCGGAGACCAGAATTGTACACAGTACTCCAAATGTGGCCTTACCATAGATTTCTAGAGAGGTAATACAACATTTGCTGACCTATTTTCGATTCCCTTTCTGATCATGCCTAGCATAGAATTTGCTTTTTTCACTGCTGCTGCGCACTGGGTTGACATCTTCATTGAGCTGTCCACCAAGACCCCAAGATCCCTTTCCTGGTTTGTCTCGGAAAGCTTTGACCCCATCAATTGGTAGGTGTAGTTGGGGTTCTTTGCCCGATGTGCATGACTTTACACTTGTTTAGGTTAAAATGCATTTGCCACTTCGTTGCCCATTCACTCAATTTCGAGAGATCTTTCTGGAGCTCTTTACAATCAGTTTCATTTTTAACTACCCTGAACAATTTAGTGTCGTCTGCAAACTTTGCTACCTCAGAATTTACTCCTACATCCAGATCATTAATGAATAAATTAAAAAGTAACGGACCCAAACCTGAACCTTTGGGGTACGCCACTTCTCACCTCTTTCCACCCAGAGAAATGTCCGTTTATTACCACCCTTTGTTTCCTACAGTTTAGCCAGGTTCCAATCCAGGACAAGACCTGTCCCCTGATTCCATGGCTGAAGAGCTTATTTAGGAGCCTTTGGTGAGGGACTTTGTCAAAAGCCTTTTGAAAGTCAAGGTAAACAATATCAATTGGGTCCCCTTTATCTATGTGTTTATTTACACCCTCAAAGAATTCTAACAAGTTAGTAAGACATGATTTGCCTTTGCAGAAACCATGTTGATTTTCTTTCAGCAATGCCTGTTCTTCTATGTGCCTAGTAATTTTTTCTTTAATAATGGTTTCCATCACTTTGCCTGGAACTGAGGTTAAACTGACTGGTCTATAATTTCCTGGATCACCTCTGGATCCTTTCTTGAAGATCGGTGTTACATTTGCCTCCCTCCAGTCCTCGGGTACAGTGCCTGATCTTAGAGAAAGGTTATATATCTTAGCTAGAAGTTCAGCAATTTCACACTTGAGTTCCTTAAGAACTCTGGGGTGGATGCCGTCTGGACCTGGTGATTTGTTGACATTTAGTTTAGTAAGGCATATGAGAACATCCTCCTTGTTTATCTCTATCTGTTTTAATTCTTTTAATCCCCTCCCTGAAAAAACTGACTCAGCTGCAGGCATATGTAGTCTGTCCTCCTGTGTGAAAACGGAGGCAAAGAAGTCATTTAGCCGCTCAGCAATCTCCTTATCTTCGCTGATTTTCCCTTTCTGACCACAAATCTCATAATATGTTGTCTGTCCTCCCCCAAACCTCACCAAGACTGAAAGGGGGTCATAACGGTTATGTGTGCCAAGTTTGGTTTTGTTCTGTCATTGTTGGGGGTGTAGTCAGGAAAATCAAGTTGAGGAAGCCTTCGTGTCAATTGTGGGCCTGGTCTGTGATTTATAGGATACTGTGTTGTTTGGGAAGTGAAAGTACTGCAAATCCCATCATTCATGGCCCATCCTGCCCTAAACCACACCAGGTTGTGAGCTGGGCCATTGGGCCTCTGTGTGCCAAGTGTGGTTCTGATCTGTCATTGCTGTGGGCCGCAGTGACTGACTGCCTGAGGCCTTTCCTTTTCTCTCTGTGTCACCTTAGAATATTGGTATGTTGAAAATGCCAATCAGTAACTTATGCAAATTCTCCCACAGTGGCAACCAATCCCTTCTGTCAGCTGCCTTAGAATGTTTGAATGCTTAGGCTAACCAATCAGAAGACCATATGCAAATTCTCTCTCAGTGGGAGCCAATCAGAAAGCGCAAAGTGTTTTGGCATTAACCTCCCACCATGCCTGACTGCCTCAGGCCTTTTCCTTACCCCCCCCCCTGCCACTTTAGAGTGTCGGAAAGTTGGTGGTGCTGGACAATCAGAATCCGTTATGCAAATTCTCGCACAGTGGGAGCCAATCAGAAAGCTGCCACATATCCGCCCACCGCACTTTCGCCCTCCGCATGCATACATACAAACATTCTCTTTTATTATATAATAGCTTGGGGACCCGGCCCTGCACGGGTTATTTGAGAAAGGCATTGTGTGCCAAGGTTGGTCCTTATCAGATGTTTACGTGGCAAGTCCCGTCATCCATGGCCCATCCCCTTCCTAACAGCACCAGGATGTAGAGTGGGTCATGGGGGTTCTGTGTGCGAAATGTGGTGTTGCTCAGTTATTGGATGAGGGTCGCAGCAGTCTTGGAAAGTGAGTGGAGGTACTTCAAGTCCCATCATCTGTGGTCCATCCTCCTCGATACTGCACCAGAATGTAGATTGAGTCATGGGGGCTCTGTGTGCCAAGTTTGGTCTTGATCAGTGTTTGGATGAGGTTGGCAACGGTCTTGTGAAGTGAGTGGAGGTACTTCAAGTCCCATCATCTGTGGTCCACCCTCCGAACTGCACCAGGACGTACATTGGGTCATGGGGGCTTTGTGTGCCAAGTGTGGTCATGATTTTGCACTGGTTGAGGGTCGTAGCGGGCTTGGGAAGTGAATGGAAGTACTTGAAATCCCATCCTTCATGGTCCACCCTCCTCTAAACTGCAGTAGGATGGAGTGTGGGTCATGGGGGTACTGTGTGCCAAGTTTGGTCTTTATTGGTCTATGTTCAGGGCTGCCTTGGTCTGTGGGGAATGAAGGGTTTGAAAGTACTACAAGTCCCATAACCCGTGATGGTACTTCATGTCCCATCATCCATGGTCCTCCGTACTCCAAACTGCAGTAGAATGTAGCATGGGTCATAGGGGCTCTTTGTGCCAAGGTTGGTTACTGTTAATCCAGGCCATACACAATGTCCCATTAACTGAGGCCTAGTCAGGAAAATCAAGTTAATGAAGCCTTACTATCAATTTTGGGCCTGGTCTGTGATTTGTATTGTAGGGGCTACAGTGCTTTCTGGGAAGTGAATTGGGTGAAGGTACTACAAATCCCATCATTAGTGGCCCATCCTGCCCTAAACTCTCTTTTGGGGCCTGTAATGTACTGGCCTGCTCTGTTGGTGTTTGGTATTATGGCCGAACCAGGAAGCCCAAATCCAGGAGATCCAACTGCAGAGAGTCCCCAGTATTCCTCTTGGCCCATGGCCTAAGTTGCACCAGTACCAGACCTTTTTTTTCCTTCTGCCCCACCCAGTTCCAAAGTTCACCACACCAACTTCGTCCCTCCCAGTATACCCAGCCACCATTGCCTCCCCTCACCCCATATACACAACATTTGCACAGCCCATAGCACATAAAAAAACATTTTAGCAAACATCCCACAGCATGGCAATACATCAGAAATACTTCACATAACATGGCATAAACAATAGAATAGAACATTTCCCCCAGCGCCCACACCATCCCATACATTCCCATAACCCACACAATCCCATAAGCCAACCCCTGCACAAAAATCACAAACTCTCTTCCATGCCACCAAGCCACAACAGACTGGCTACTCTCCATCCAGGCCTGTGCAAGGCCGCTGCAGTACCACCACCCACCACAAGGGCCGAAACGCCCGTCCCTGCACCTACCGCAATAAGGAAAAACCCCAAAACAACCCAAACACTACCAAAACAATAAACAAGACCTTCCCTCTGTTCCTACCTTTGGTCTCCGCCTCACCCGATCGTCCGTGCTGCAACCGGCCTCTAACGGGGGCCCGGCGAGCGGACGGCACCTTCCGCACGCCCGCTCGCCCCGTCGCCATCTTGGAAAAGTGGGGGCCATTGCCGAGGGTGGGGGCAAGGAGCGGAGCGATCCGCGGATAAGTGCGATCGCCATAGGAAGTGTGGATTCAGTATCCACACTTTGGAAGTGTCCCCGATTTGCCCCGTGGTGGTCCCAAAGCACTCTGCCTGTTCCCCCCTATCTTGACTCTGCTCTTTCTTCTCCCCATTCCCCCTCCCTCGGCCTGGGGGAAGCCCAGGAAAGCAGCCGCTTGCAAACCGCGGCTTGGCTCAACAGCCGGCTCTCTCTCTCTCTCTCTCTCTCTCTCTCTCGGTTCATCTGAGGACAATCGCCCCCACCTTTTTTCGCATTCAGTTCCATTCGCTCTGCAGCAATAGCGAATCCAAAACCGGCAGCGGGTCAACGGTTTTGGACTATTGGGATCCTGAGGGGGGGAATGGGACCCCAAGCCTCTTGCCGACCGGGGAGGCACGGAGCCCAAGTACCAGAACTCTTTTCTCTCTGCTTTTTGACCACTTCTTCCTTGAACGAATGAAGGTCCCTTTGTCTGGCTGGAAACTGCCAGGGGGAACCAAAGAGAACAACCATGGACTATGGGGGGGAGGAAGGATGCCTTTGCCTCGGTGGATCGCCTCCAGGAGAGGGGGAAAAAGGGATTCATGCGAGTAGGGGGCCCCAAGACTCCCCACCCAGGTCTGTGTCAGCTGGGACTTGAAGTTCACCCAAGGACACTGGTCACGGACTCTTCTTGCTGCTATTTCACACTGCTCTGAGCTCAGCCCCAATATCAGCGGGCAACACCAGGATCCCTGCTCTCAGACTCTCTCCCCTGATCACAGACTTTGTAGTTTCCCCAAGTACGCTGGCACCTTTTGCCCTTCTCTTCCTGCTGCTTAACCCGGATTATTCCTGGACTGTTCTCCCCAGCTGATTCCAGCAAGAGCCTTGCTACATCTCATTGATCATGAACCCGCAGAGACCCCCTTTCTGGGTAAGCCGTGTCCGATGTTTTCCGGAGGGGTTTAGCCCAGATTGCAGGGGGATTCTAAGGGAACCCAGGTCTTTTGGGCTTTGGGAGATGCAGTTCACCAAGGACACTTCCCAGTTGAACATTCCCAGCCCTTTCCCTTCTGACCACATGGACTTTGTGACTCTTTGCCAATCTACTGCACTCCAGAAGTCATTCTGCCCCTTTGGAGAATTATAGTTTCCACAAGGACGTTCCTTCCTTTGGACATTTCCTGCTTTCCCCTTTCACATCATGGACCCACAAATGACTTTGCCTCTGCTTGGCACCCCAGCCCCAAAGGCTCTACAGTTCTCAAGGACCGTGGAGGACTACAACTCCCAGGAAGTGCCTGTTTTGGAGATCATTACTCTGGAAGCAACAGCTGCATGGGAATGTATTTGGGGATGATTGTTGGGGATCCTTGTGTCTTGTCTGGTACTCTGTACCCTGATGTGTTCCCCTTTTGTATCAATGTAACTTCTAAGCTAAAAGCCCTCAGCAGAGAGTTCCAGGATGAACAGAACACAGTAACCCATTTTTCTATCCATTTTTGCCTTGCACAGATAATAATCTGGGGAGGGACTTTGGGTTTCTTCGAGGGGATGAGGATCACCCTCTATGCCCAAGACTTCCCCCGCATATATCCCTCTCATCTTCGGAGCTTGGCCAATGGGAAGGGAATATGTAAGGTCATCTAGTCAAACCCCAAAACATGGTTGATTCATGCGGGCTTCGGACCCCCGCAGTCAGCCCTAATAACTATCTCTCAGGACCACTCTAAGCTAAGCAACCATGCTTCCAAACTCAGCCAGGGCTCTCTTTGCGGAGAGTTCCCCTGGTAAACAAATAATACATTTTCTGGCCATATGATGCCTTTTTCTCCAATATGGGGGGAAGGTCAGGTGTTCTGTGGAACATAGATTTCGCCATTATGAGCCTGGATTCCCCCCGCTCGTGTCCCCCCTTGGCTTCGGAGCTGGACCCCCAAGGGATCATGGGCTTTAGCAAACCCAAGTCACTCTACCACCCCATAGCTGGACCTGAGTGGGCTTCGGAACCCCGCTTGCCAGCTGCAATAACTTATACTTTGGCCATTTTGAACTGAGAAATCATGCTTCCCGCTAGACTGAAACTCTCAACACAAAGGAGTTTCAGCCCAGGACAAAAGACTCCCATTAAGGCACTCAGGACAAACAATAAACAGGAAGGTGGGCTTTCACATCGAAGGCCCCCAGCCGCAGGGTATCTCAGCCATAAGTTACTTCCTCCACCCAGCCGTTTCTCCCTTTGTGTCTTTTCCCGCCTTGCTAGCTAGCTAGGATAGGCTCGTTTGAATTCTGGCGCGCTTCTCCTATTGGCCAAAGCGCCGGTCTCCTCCTGGCCCAGCTGACTTTGACAGCCAGGCCAATCAGCTGAAGCTACTCATGGAAGGGGAAGGCGCCTGATTCAAATGTAAATGACTGCCTTTGACTGCTTTTCTATATATTGGACTGCTTCTCCATTAAAGATTATGCTTTTTGCCTTTGGATTCCTGGCTGTGGCATTGCATCCTATTCAGCTGAATTAGATTCTTCTCTCGGTAATGGCGTTCTTCCGTCTGGGTGAGCATTGATCTGGGTTTCTTTGGGATTTGTAGTTCTGGGAAGATCATCCAGATTTTGGGCCTCGATCCTCGCTTTTAGGGGTGGCCTGGGCTCTCTCCCCTTAAGGGAAGGCTCCCTAAACGTGGTTCGGTAATGATCCATCCTCCTCCAAACAGCACCAGGATTTAGAGTGAGCCATAGAGGCCCTGTTTGCCAAGTTTGGTCTTGATCAGTCATTGGATGAGGGTCGCAGCGGTCTCTGGAAGTGAAGGATGGTACTGGAAGTCCCATCATCCATGGTCCCCCCTTCTCCAAACTGTGCCAGGATGTAGAGTGCGTCGTGTGGGCTCTGTGTGCCCAGTGTGGTCTTGATCAGTCATTGGATGAGGGTTGCAGCGGTCTCTGGAAGTGAGTGAAGGTACTGTAAGTCCCATCATCCATTGTACATCCTCCAAACTGCACCAGAATGTAGAGTGCGTCGTGTGGGCTCTGTGTGCCAAGTGTGGTCTTGATCAGTCATTGTATGAGGGTCGCAGCGGGCTCTGGAAGTGAGTGAAGGTACTGGAAGTCTCATCATCCATGGTCCCCCCTTCTCCAAACTACGCCAGGATGTAGAGTGCATCATGTGGGCTCTGTGTGCCCAGTGTGGTCTTGATCAGTCATTGGATGAGGGTTGCAGCGGTCTCTGGAAGTGAGGGAAGGTACTGGAAGTCCCATCATCCATGTTCCCCCATTCTCCAAACTGCACCAGGATGTAGAGTGGGTCATGGGGGCTCTGTGTGCCAAGTGTAGTCTTGATCAGTCATTGGATGAGGGTTGGAGCGGGCTCAGAAAGTGAGTGAAGGTACTTGAAGTCCCATCATCCGTGGTCAGTCCCACTCAAAACTGCACCAGGATGTAGAGTGTGTCATGGGTACTCTGTGTGCCAAGTGTGCGCCTGGTCTGGATTGTAGATGCCAATCAGAGTCCTTTATGCAAATACTCCCTCAGGGCAACCAATCACCTTTGTCGGGTTCCTTAGAATGTTGGAGTTCTGAGGCTGGCCAATCAAAGTCCTTTATGCAAATAATCCCAGTGGGAGCCAATCAGAAAGCTGCCACATTTCCGCCCTTCCACCACATACATACAAACACTGACTTTATATATATACATATATATATATATATATATATATACACACACACACACACACACACATATACACATATACACACACACACACACATACATACATACACACAGATATATATACAGATATATGCAGACTAGCTTGGGGACCCGGCCCTGCCTGGGTTATTTGAGAAAGGCATTGTGTGCCAAGTTTGGTCCTTATCAGTTGTTTATTTGGCTTGCAGTGGTCTCGGGAAGTGAGTGAAGGTATTTCAAGTCCCATAATCCATGGTCCATCTTCCTTCAAATTGCACCAGGATGTAAAGTTGGTCATGGGCGCTCTGTGTGCCAAGTTTGGACTTGATAAGTCATTGGATGATATTTGTGAAGTGAATCGGGTGAAGGTACTGCAAATCCCATCATTTGTGAGCCATCCTGCCATAAACCGCACCAGGTTTGTAAAGTGGGCCATTGGGCCTCTGTGTACCAAGTTTGGTCCTGATTCGTCATTGGTGTGGGCCACAGTGCTCTAAGGAAATGAAGTAAAGTACTGCAAGTCCCATCATCCATGGTCCATCCTCCCTCAAACTGCACCAGGATGTAGAGTGGGTCTTGAGGGTTCTGTGTGCCAAGTTTGGTCTTGTTCTCTCATTGTTTGGGGTCGCAAAGGGGTTGCAACGTGTTTTGGCCTGAAACTCCCACCATTCCTGACTGCCTCAGGCCTTTTCCTTACCCCCTCTGCCACTTTAGAGCGTCGGAATGTCTGTGTTGGCGACTGCCTCAGGCCTTTGCCTTATCCTCCTCTGGCAGTTTAGAGAGTCGGAATGTTCGTGTTGGCTGGCCAATAGAGGCATTATGCAAATGCTCCCTCACTGGCAACCAATGATGTTGTCAGAATGTAGAGGCCGGGAGCCAATCAGAACACTGCCACATACATACAAACATATATACATACATAAATACAAACATTCTTTTTAGTTATATATACAGTTACAGATATACAGATACAGATATACAGATACAGACTAGCTTGGGGACCCGGCGGTGCCCGGGTTATTTGAGAAAGGCATTGTGTGCCAAGGTTGGTCCTTATGAGTTGTTTATTTGGCTCGCAGTGGTCTCTGGAAGTGAGTGAAGATACTTCAAGTCCCATCATCCATGGTCTGCCCTCCTCCAAACTGCACCAGGATGTAAAGTGGGTCATGGGGGCTTTGTGTGCCAAGTGTGGTCTAGATCAGTCAGTGGATGAGGGTTGCAGCCATCTCGGGAGGTGAGTGGAGGTACTGCAAGTCCCGTCAACCATGGTCCATCCCCCCTCAAACTGCACCAGGATGTAGAGTGGGTCTTAGGTGTGCTGTGTGCCAAGTTTGGTCTTGTTCTCCCATTGTTGGGGGGCCACAAAGTGTTTTGGCCTTAAACTTCCACCATGCCTGACTTCCTCAGGCTTTTCCCTTCCCCCCTCTGCCACTTTAAAGTGTCGGAATGTTGGTGGTGCTGGCCAATCAGAGTCCTTTATGCAAACATTGACAATCCGGAAACTCAAGCTCGTGCAAAATGCCGCGGCTCGCTTGCTGACGGGAGCGTCAGTAAGGGAGCATATTACGCCCACCCTCCGGCAATTGCACTGGCTCCCCATTGAGTACCGAATTGCCTTCAAGGTGTTGGTTTTAACCTTTAAGGCCTTACACGGTCTAGGGCCTGCGTATCTGAGGGACCGCCTTGCCCCGTACATTTCCCCGAGATCACTACGCTCAGAGGACTCGAATCTGCTCCTGATTCCATCGGTCCGCTCTTGTCGCCTCTCTTCAACTAGGCAAAGAGCCTTCTCGGTGGCAGCCCCGACATTGTGGAACTCGCTCCCGGACGATGTTCGAGCTGCCGCAGAACTTCTTCCGTTTCGTAAGGCCTGTAAGACCGCCCTCTTTAGACTGGCCTTCGGCGAGGCAAATTAGCCGACATGTACTTTTAGTCTCCGTTTTCAGGATATGTTACCGCGTTTTTATGTCTGTTTATATTTTATTGTAAGGCTGCATGAGTGAAACATGTTAGCCTATTTTATGCCTTATTATCCGCCCCGAGCCTGCAGGGAGGAGCGGAATATAAGACCGAACAATAAATAAATAAATAAATAAATAAATAATCCCACAGTGGGAGCCAATCAGAAAGCTGCCACATATCCTTCCGCCCTCCGCACACATACATACAAACATACAAACACTGACTTTTATTATATACTAGCTTGGGGACCCAGCCCTGCCCGGGTTATTTGAGAAAGGCATTGTTTGCCAGTGCTCCCAGTTTAATGTAGATACAATGTTTGCTGAATTCAGTAGGTGTGGTGAACTACAACTCCCATATGAAGTCCCTTCACCCATGGTCCGTGCTCCTTCAATCTGCACCACCATGTAGCATGGGTCATGGGGGCTCTGTATGCCTAGTTTGGTATTGAACAGTCATTGGATGAGAGTTGCAGTGATCTCAGAAAGTGAGTGAAGGTACTGCAAGTCCCATCATCCATGATCCGTCCTCCCTCAAACCTCAGCAGGATGTAAAGGGGGTAGTGGGAGCTGTGTGTGCCAAGTTTGGTCTTGATCAGTCATTGGATAAGGGTCGCAGCAGTCTCAGTAAGTGAGTGGAGGTACTTCAAGACCCATTTCCTTTCCCACAGTTCTCTCCCAGTTCCTTTTCGCATTGCCCTTATATCCCAGGATCTGATCCCAGTTCATCTGATTATCCCAGATAAGTGTGGTCTGTATTGGTAATTCGAGTCAGAGTGGTCTCAGAAAGTGAGTGAAGGTACTGCAAGTCCCATAATCCATGATCCGTCCTCCCCCAAACTGCAGCAGGATGTAGAGTGGGTCATGGGGGATCTGTGTGCCAAGTTTGGTCTGCATTGGTCATCGGATGAGGGTCGCAGTGGTTTAAGTAACTGAGTGAAGGTACTGCAAGTCCCATCATCCATGGTCCATCCCCCTTAGAACTGCAGCAGGATGTAGAATGGGTCATGAGTAGTTGTGTGGCAAGTTTGGGCCTGGTCTGTGATTTGTAGGGCCTGTGGGAAGTGAATCGGGTGAAGGTACTGCAAATCCCATCATTTGTGGCCCATCCTGCCGTAAACTACTCCAGGTTGTAAAGTGGACCATTGGGCCTGTGTGTGCCAAGTTTGGTCCTGATCGGTCATTGGTGTGGGCCACAGTGCTCTAAGCAACTGAGTTAAAGTACTGCAAGTCCCATCATCCATGTTCTTTCCTCCCTTAAACTCCACCAGGATGTGGAGTGGGTCTTGGGAGTTTTGTCTACCAAGTTTGGTCTTGTTCTGTCATTGTTGGGGGCGTCAAAGTGTTTTGGTCTTAAATTCCCACCATGCCTGACTGCCTCAGGCCTTTTCCTTACTCCCCTCTGGCAGTTTAGAGTGTCAGAATGTTCGTGAAGTTGGCCAATCAGAGTCCATTATGCAAATTCTCCCACAGTGGGAACCAATCAGAAAGCTGCCACATATCTGCCCTTCCGGCCTCTGCACACACACATACATACATACAAACATTCCGCTTTATTATATATACAGACTAGCTTGGGGACCCAGCGCTGCCCGGGTTATTTGAGAAACGTATTAGTTGGTCTTTAGCAGTTATTTATGTGGCTCGCAGTGGTTTCAGGAAGTTAGCGAAGATACTCCGAGTCCCATTGTCCATGGCCCACCCTCCACCACACAGTACCAGGATGTAGAGTGGGTCAGGGAGGTTCTGTCTGCCAAGTTTGGCCGTGATCTATCATTATTGGGAGTTGCAGTGGTATCATGAAATTACTGAATGTACTGCAATTCCCATCATCTCTGGTCCACCCTCCAAACTGCAGCAGGATGTAGAGTGGGTCATGGAGGCTCTGTGTGCCAAGTTTGGTCTTTGTTGGTGATTGGATGAGGGTCGCATTGTTTTCAGGAAGTAAGTGAAGATACTGCAAATCCTATCATCCATGGTCCATCCTCCTTCGAACTGCTCCAGGCTGTAAAATGGGTAATGGGGACTCTGTGTGGCAAGTTTGGTCCTGATCTGTCATTAGGGTGGGCCACAATGCTCTAAGAAAGTGAGTTAAAGTACTGCAAGTCCTGTCATCCCTCAAACTACACCAGGATGTAGAGTGGGTCTTGGGGGTTCTGTGTGCCAAGTTTGGTCTTGTTTTTATTTTTTATTTATATTTTATTATTGGGGCTTCTATGCCGCCGACTCCCTGAGGCTCGCGGCGGCTTACAGGAGCCGAAGGCACAATAAAATACAGAGCAATAAAACAATTAAAAACAGCAGTACACGATAAAACAATAACGGAATTCGAGAATGGGCAGTACAACGACCCAGAGCGAATGGGCAGAGGCGGGGCATGAGCCAAGGCCAACCTGCCGAAAGCCTGCTTGAACAAATGAGTTTTTCAGGCTCGCCGAAACGGGAGCAAGTCCTTCATGGCCCGGGTCCCAGCCGGGAGGGCGTTCCACAGCGTAGGAGCTATGACAGAGAATGCCCTCCGGCGGGTAGATATCAATCTTGCAGGCTTCGCCGAGGGTATTTCCAAGAGGTTAGAGTCCTCGGACCGTAGTGATCTCGAAGGGCAATATGGGGTGAGACGGTCCCTCAGGTACGCTGGCCCCAGACCGTGCAAGGCCTTAAAGGTAAGTACCAACACTTTGAAGGTGATCCGGTGCTCAATTGGCAGCCAGTGCAGATCCTGCAAGACAGGTGTTATGTGGCAGCCTGCTGGGGTGCCAGACAGGAGCCGGGCAGCAGTGTTCTGCACCAGCTTGAGCTGTCACCGACAGAGGAAGGCCAACGTAGAGCGCGTTGCAGTAATCTAGTCTTGAGATGACCGTGGCTTGGATCACCGTGGCCAGGTCGTTCCGGGAGATATAGGGGGCCAGCCTCCTTGCCTGTCGCAGATGGAAGAAGGCAATCTTGCTGACCGCGGAGACCTGGGCCTCCATGGTCAGCTGGGAGTCCAAATGGACCCCCAGGCTCTTAACCGAAGACGATGGGCATAACGCCACACCGTCCAGGGTCGGAAGCTGGGCACCTGCATCGCCCGGGCGGCCCAACCACAAGATCTCCGTCTTCGCCGGATTCACCCTCAACCTACTGGCTCGCAGCCATCCAGTAACGGCTTCGAGGCAATGTTGAAAATTATCGGGGACGGAGCCCGGCCTGTCCTCCACCCTCAGGATGAGCTGGGTGTCATCAGCGTACTGGTGACACTCCAGCCCATAACTCCGCACCAGCTGTGCAAGCGGCTGCATGTAGATGTTAAATAACAGAGGGGAGAGAATGGCCCCCTGCGGAACTCCACAAACTAATGGGGAGCCCTCGGAGACCACCTCGCCCCTCCTCACACGCTGAGACCGCTGGTGGAGGAAGGAGGCCAGCCATTTAAGAGCTGTCCCCCTCACTCCAGCCATGGCCAGGCGGTGGATCAATAGATTGTGGTCGACCATGTCAAACGCTGCTGTGAGGTCCAATAACACGAGCAGCGCAGACCCGCCTTGTTCGAGCTGGCAGCGGAGTTGGTCTGTGATGGAGACCAGAACCGTCTCCGTCCCATGCCCCGAACGGAAGCCGGACTGGAAGGGGTCTAGCCATGTTGTTCTGTCGTTGGGGGCCGCAAAGTGTGTTGGCCTTAAACTCCCACCATGCCTGACTGTCTCAGGCCTTTTCCTTACCCCCCTCTGCCACTTTAGAGTGTCGGAATGTTGGTGGTGCTGGCCAATCGGAGGCTTTATTTATTTATTTATTATTCAATCTTATATTCCGCTCCTCCCTGCAGGCTCGGGGCGGATTACAGCATGTAAAACATACAATAAAACATACAATAAAAACATACTATAAAACATACCATAAACATACAGTAAAACATAGTACATGACCATGGTATCAACGGGATTGCAATTTGACTCCGGCGTACATACGCCATTTACTTGGGTTTAGCCAAAAGCCAACCTGAAAAGAGCAGTCTTACACGCCCTTCGAAAGGGGATAAGCTCTGGGATCAACCGAATGTGACCGGGAAGCGACCGAGAGCGCAGGAGCCGCAGCAGAAAAAAAGCTCGCTGTCTCGTACTGGACAAATGGCAGGAGCGGGACAATGGAATCACCAACAAATTCTGCTCTTCCGAGCGTAGCGATCTTGGGGGAACGTACGGGGTAAGGCGGTCCCTCAGGTACACAGGCCCTAGACCGTGTAAGGCCTTAAAGGTTAAAACCAATACCTTGAATGCAATTCGGTACTCGATGAGAAGCCAGTGCAGTTGCCGAAGAATGGGAGTGATATGCTCCCTCACTGGTGCTCCCACCAGCAAACGAGCAGCGGCATTCTGCACCAGCTTGAGTTTCCGGATTGTCGACAAGGGAAGGCCCACGTAGAGGGTGTTACAGTAGTCCAGCCTCGAGATGACCGTCACTTGGATCACCGCGGCCAGGGCGTCCCCTGAACAGGTAGGGGGCCAGTCGCCTAGCCTGTCGTAGGTGGAAAAACGACGTTTTGCTGACCATGGAGACCTGGGCCTCCATGGTCAGCAAAGGGTCCAATTGGACACCCAAGCTCTTAACAAGGGATGACAGGTTAAGTTGCTCGCCATCCAGGGTAGGCAACCGGCACTCATCCAGCCCAGGGCGCCCAGGCCACAAGATCTCCGTCTTCGACGGGTTCACCTTCAGCCGGCTGGTGCGCAGCCATCCAGTCACGACTTCAAGGCATTGATGGAAACAATCGGGTACGGTATCCGGCCTGCCGTCCATTCTCAGCAAAAGCTGGGTGTCATCAGTGTACTGATAACACTCCAGACCAAAGTCGCGAACCAGCTGGGCCAGAGGGCGCATGTAAATGTTGAATAATAAGGGCAAGAGGATGGCCCCTTGGGGGACCCCGCAACTTAATGGGAGCCTCCCAGAGACCTCCTCCCCCCTCTCCACACGTTGTCCCCGATCCTGGAGGAAGGAGGTCACCCACTTATGCAAATAATCCCCATGTGGCAACCAATCAGAAAGCTGCCACATACATACAAACAAACATACATATAAACAAACATACATACAAACATTCTCTTTTATTATATAATACAGATACAGACTAGCTTGGGGACCCGGCCCTGCCCGGGTTATTTGAGAAAGGCATTTTGTGCTAAGGTTAGTTCTTATCAGTTGTTTATTTGGCTCGCAGTGGTCTCAGGAAGAGAATGAAGGTACTCCAAGTCCCATAATCCATTGTTCATCCTCCTCCAAATTGCACCAGGATGTAGAGTGGGTCATGGGGGTTCTGTGTGCCAAATTTGGTCTCGATCAGTTATTGTATGAGGGTGGCAGGAGTCTTGGGAAGTGAGTGGAGGTACTTCAAGTCCCCATCATCCATGGTCCATCCTCCTTGATACTGCACCAGGATGTAGAATGAGTGATGGGGGCTCTGTGTCCCAAGTTTGGTCTTGATAAGTCATTGGATGAGTTTGGCAGCGTCTTATGACGTGAATGGAGGTAGTTCAAGTCCCATCATCCATGGTCCACCCTCCTCCAAACTGCACCAGGATGTAGAGTGGGTCTTGGGGGGGGGGAGGTGTTCTGTGTGTCAAGTGTGGTCTTATTCTATCATTGTTGGAGATGTAGTCAGGAAAATCAAGTTAAGTCTTACTGTCAATTCAGGCTGAGGCCTAGTCAGGAGAATCAAGTTGAGGAAGCTTTACTGTCAATTCAGGCTGAGGCCTAGTTTGTAAAATCAGCTAAAGGAAGCCTTTTTGTAAAGTAGTCTGTGTGGCACCTTTGAGATGTGGGATGTGGGAATGCTGGCCAATGAGAGCCGGTTTTGCAAATTATCCCTCAATGGCAACCAATCATGTTGTTTGAATGTAGAAGCTTGGATTCTTTGATGCTGGCCAATCAGAGTCCTTTATGCAAATACTCCCTCAGTGGCAACCAATCATGTCGGAATGTAGAGGCTGGGAGCCAATCAGAATGCTGCCACATATCCCTCCGCACGCATACATACATAGATACATACAAACACTGACTTTTATTATATACCTGATTATATGAGTGTGGACTCAGAAAACCCAGTTCAAAGGAGATATTGTGTGATTTTCTGCCTTAATATTCAGTGTTATAGGCTGTGTGGAAGGTCCATGGGTTATGTGAGTTCCTTTGCAGACATCTGAATAAAATTCCATGCTATGTGCTTAAGAACATAAGAAGAGCCATGCTGAATCGGACCTCAGCCCATCTAGTCCAGCATTCTGTATCACACAGTGGCCCACCAGTTGTACACGGGGATCTCGAGCAGAAGGGAGGGCAAAACCCTGACCTGCTCCCGACCCCCCCACAACCAGTACCCAGGGAAATCCTGCCTACCTCAACCACTCCGAGGTGGCACTTGGATGTCCATTTCAGTAACTACTGATTCCCTTGGTATCCATGAATCTGTCTAATCCTGCCTTGAAGTTGTTCAGGCTGACCGCTGTCACAACCTCCTCTGGAAGTGAGTTCCATAACCACTTGAACCAGATTATATCTGGAAAGACCCCAAGCTCAAGCGAGCTGTTGATGATATTCCTAAGGGGGTCTTGTAATCCATCCAGACAGCATTTGATCAGCCAAGAAGGGCAGGGATCTAGTGAGCAGGTGGTGGGCTTTGCCGCAGCTAAGATTTTTGTGACGGCCTCTGTGCCAAGGAGAGTGAACTGATCTAATATAGGTCCCTCTGATGGCCATGGGGTCTCTAACTCACTCACTTCCTGCCTTGAAGTTGTTCAGGCTGACCGCTGTCACAACCTCCTCTGGAAGTGAGTTCCATAACCACTTGAACCAGATTATATCTGGAAAGACCCCAAGCTCAAGCGAGCTGTTGATGATATTCCTTAGGGGGTCTTGTAATCCATCCAGACAGCATTTGATCAGCCAAGAAGGGCAGGGATCTAGTGAGCAGGTGGTGGGCTTTGCCGCGGCTAAGATTTTTGTGACAGCCTCTGTGCCAAGGAGAGTGAACTGATCTAATATAGGTCCCTCTGATGGCCATGGGGTCTCTAACTCACTCAGAGTGTCAGCTGTCAGAGGTAGCTCCTGCTATAGCGTAATGATCTTGTCAATAAATAACTTCTGAAATGCTATGGGAGGTGGATTTGTCAGAGCTCGCACGATTTTGAATATCTGCGCTGGGCGGGATTTCACAGTGGCCATTAACGAGGAGTTATAGGTTCTTTTGGCCTCTTTCACTGCAGACTCATAGGACTTTTGGAAAGACTTGAAAGCTAACGCTGACCACTCATCTGGGTTCCGGCACCACCGATGTTCCAACCATTTCTGCTCTTGTTTCATCAGCCTTAGCTCACTGGTATACCAAAGGGCACAGTTTCGGCGAGGGAGAAAGAGGCGTTTTGGAGCAATCTCTTCTAGTGCTGCCGACAATCTGGCATTCCAGTTGTCGACTTGCTCAGTAAGAGGGATGCTCTGCAGTTCTAAGCCCTTAAGGGTATTCAGAAAACGGGTAGGCTCCATAAGTCTCCTGGGCCGAGCAAAAATTGGTTTGGCTTCTTGGGGGTGAGGAGCACATATATCTATCCGAACATTCAGAGCTGAATGATCGGACCACGGGGCCTTTATTTATTTATTTATTATTTCAACTTCTATACCGCTCCTTCCCACAGGCTCGGGGTGGTTTACAGCATCTAATCATAGCATAAAACATCACAGATAACTACAAAGTTAAAACTTAAAAGAATGTTGCAAAGAACCACTCAAATTGAATGCCTGCCGAAAGAGAGTGGTTTTACAAGCCCCCCAGAAGGAAGACATCTCTCTAATTGATTGAACATCGGTAGGCAAGGCATTCCAGAGCGTCGGTGCTATAACAGATAAAGCTCTTTGTCTGGTGAATGATAGATGGTATGTCCAAATAGCAGAAACCTCAAAGAGATTGAAGTGATCTCTGGGGAACATATGGAGAAAGACGGGCCCTCAAGTACACCAGCCCTAGACCATACAAGGTCTTAAAGGTTAGAACCAGCACCTTGAATATAATCTGCTACTCCACTGCTAGCCAGTGCAGTTGCTGCAAGATTGGAGTGATCCGACACCTTGCCGGCATTCCGACAAGAAGTCGTGCAGCTGCATTCTGCACCAGCTTGAGTTTCCGGTTCATAGTCAAAGGAAGGCCAATGTAAAGGATGTTACAGTAGTTTAATCTCGAGATGACCGTTGCCTGGATCACCATAGCGAGGTCGCTCCTAGATAGGTAAGGTGCCAGCCGCCTAGCCTGCCGTAGATGGAAAAATGTGGTCTTGCTGATAGCGGAGACCTGGGCCTCCATTGTCAGCAACGGGTCTAGTCAGACCCCCAGGCTTTTTACTGAAGATGCCGGGCGTAATGCCTCGCCGTCCAGGGTAGGCAGCCGGCACTCTCCCCCAGCTGGGCAACCCAGCCATAGGATATCCGTCTTCGATGGGTTCACCTTCAACCAGCTGGACCGTAGCCATCCAGTCACGGCCTCAAAGCACACATGGAAAGAATCGGGTACGGAGTCTGGTCGGCCATCCATCCTCAGCACAAGCTGGAAGTCATTAGCATACTGATGACACTCCAGACCAAAACTACGCACCAGTCGGGCCAGTGGATGTATATAGATGTTAAATAATAGAGAGAGGATAGCCCCCTGAGGGACCCCACAATTCAGTGGGAGCCTCTCAGAAACCACCTCTCCCCTCACCACTCACTGACCCCAGTCCTGGAGGAAGATACCCATTTAAGGGCCGTCCCCCTAACCCCCTAGGTGGCTAAGCGGTGGATTAGTACTATATGGTCTACTGTATCAAAAGCTGCCGTGAGGTCCAATAACATGAGCAGCACTGATCTTCCTTGGTCCAACTGGCAGCGGAGCTGGTCTGTGATGGAGGCCAACACAGTCTCTCCCGTGCCCTGCACGGAAGCCGGACTGGAAGGAGTCAAGGCCAGCTGTGTCATTTAAGAACTGCTGCAGCTATCCCGTTTCTGCCCTCTCAATCACCTTGCCCAGAAACTATAAGTTCGAGACCGGGCGGTAACTGAAGGGAGTTCGGCTTCTTCAGCAGCAGACTCACCATTGCCTCTTTTAATCCCTCTGGGAAAACTCCTTGCTCAAGGGAGCAGTCTATATATATATATTTTCAACGGTTGTGTAATGTCGGGTATAGACAACCAAACTATACATCGCAGAACCACCAAACTCGGCAACAGAATTAACCATACAGTGCCAAAAAAACCGGCCCTAGGTACCTCGCAACACCCCAAAAAACCAGCCCCCAAAAACTGGCAACGGAACTCCCACCCCGGCCTCTCCGCTGCCAGCGCGAACGTTTAGAACGTTCGCACATGGCAGACAAAGCGCAGCGCCACACAGTGGTAGCCATGCACAGAGGCTACTATCCTCCCGCCCTCGCTGCTCTTGCCTCCTCCTCCTCCGCCTCCTCCTCCTACTTGCCGGCTCCGTTGCCGCCAGGGCCTTCCTTGCTCCGGCGGCTTCTCTCCCGATCCCTTTGGAGGCGGGAGGGAAGCTGCCCTTTTCCCGGGCACCTCTTTCTCCTCGCCCCGCCCTCCTCCCTTGATTGAAGGAAGGAAGGCGGGGAGAGGAGGGGAAAGAGGTGCCCAGGAAAAGGGCAGCTTCCCTCCCGCCACCGCCAGGATCAGGAGGGAACTGGGCAAAGCGAGGAAGGCTCCTCGCCGGCTTTGCCGCCAGGGCCTTCCTCGCTTTGCCCAGTTCCCTCCCAATCCCGGCGGAGGTGGGAGGGAAGCTGCCCTTTTTCCGGGCACCTCTTTCCCCTCCTCTCCCCGCCCCGCCCCCTTCTGTCCGTCAAGGGAGGTGGGCGGGGAGAGGAGGGAAGAGGTGGCCGGAAAGGGCAGCCTCCGCCTCCAGGATCGGGAGGGACCCGGGCACAGCTAGGACGGCTCCTCGCCAGCTTTGCCGCCAGGGCCTTCCTCGCTTTGCGTGGTTCCCTCCCAATCCCAGCGGAGGCGGGAGGGAAGCTGCCCTTTTCCTGGCCACCTCTTTCCCCTCCTCTCCCTGCCCACCTCCCTTGATTGAAGAAAGGAAGGCGGGGAGAGGAGGGGAAAGAGGTTCCCGGTATATATACACACATATATACATACACACATATACATACAGTATATACACATCCACATATATACATACACACATATACATATATACACATGCACACACATATATACATACACACATATACATATATACACATCCACATATATACATACACACATATATACATACACACATATACATATATACACATGCACACACATATACATATGCACATATACAAATATACACATACACACATATACATATATACACATGCACACACACATATACATATATACACATCCACACACATATATAGCACAGCAACGCGTGCACGGGTCAGCTAGTTGACTATGTTCATCAGAGGGCCTCGTAACTCTTCCAGCATGATCTAACTAGCCAGGAGGGGCACGGGTTGAGGGAGCAAGTACTTGGTCTTGCTGCAGACATGATTTTATCAACAGCCTCTACATCCAGCAGATGAAAACGGTCGAAGGTGGGCCCACCGAGTGGCAGCCAAGTCTCAAGTTCACTTACTGTATCAATTGTGGCTGGGAGGTCCTGGTGGAGCAGCAAGATCTTGTCTGCAAAAAAGCTCTGAAAAACCTCAGCAGATGGAGCCAAATCATTTGGGACGGAACGAACCGTCGTCAATGACTGAATAATCTGAAACAATTGAACTGGGTGTGAGCTAGCAGACTCTATCAGATAAGTATAATAAGATTTTTTGGCTTCCCTGATAGCATGCTCATACGCCTCTTTAAACTGCTTGTAAGCCGATCTCAAAGCTCCGTCATGGAGTTCCCGCCATACGCCCTCTAGCCGTCTCTTTTCCCGCTTCATCAATCGCAATTGACTTATCTTACAACACAAAAAACACCCTTATAGAGAGTTGGAAACAAGGGGAAAAAACCTAATCCAGTTTAAAACAGGAAACCTGGCATCAGATCCTGGGATATAGGGCTTGGCTGGAAGGGCCCTTAAACACCCCAGAAATTAACTCCAATTTTCTGCCTTGATTTTCTGGGTTATGTGTGTAAGGGCCCTCAGTGTACAGGAGTAAGGCAAACAGGCAAGTGAAACAGGAGTGTTTTGTGTGGTGGAAGGGACAGCACACAATGAAAATGTGTCTCTTGCAGTAACCTCTCAAGTAGAGTCATTTGGGAGGCTTTGTTGAGCTACATTTGTAGTGTCTTTTGGGAGAAGGCTGTTTGTTTGTGTAAGTTGAGTGGAAGCCCTCTCCCCCCTGATATTCTCACAAAGAAGCTAGTTAAATATGGACTAGACCAGGGGTGCTCACACTTTTTCAGTATGGGAGCTACTTATAAAACAACCAAGTCACAAAGATCACCTACACAGAAATGTAAAATGTATAACTATTTTCTAATTTATTTCTTTATATTTATATTTATTATTCATTTTTATGTACCGCTCCTTCCAGCAGGCTCGGGGCGGTTTACATAAAATCAAGTTATAAAACAGCAACATTACAATTTAATAACAACAATATAAAACAGAGCATAAAAATAAAAACAGTCTACATAGGACTCAAGGACTATTGCCAATATTGCACAACACACATAATAAAGCTAATTACTTACCTTTTTTGCAATTAACTGAGTTTACTTTGATGATTTGCACAGAATTGAATAAGCCAGGGATGCACAGTAGCTGCTGAGAGCCAGCTTCAAGCATATTCTCACAGATATTATCAGGCAGAAAGTAAACAGAGAGACCTTTCAGCTGCAAGGCCATTTGTTTCTCAGAAATGTAAACAATGGGACATCCAAGCACCCCTTTCTCCCACCCACCCTGGCATATTTCCACAGATATTCTCAGGCAGGAAGTAAAAAGAGAGACCTTTCACCTACAAAGCCATTTGTTTCTCAGAAATATAAACAACTAGCTGTACCCTGCCACGCTTTGCTGTGGCCTGTAGTAAGAATTTTCACAGCAGAGGTAGCTATCTGGACTATTATGAAAGAGAGGTACCTATTCCCCCCCCTTTTTTTTCTCTCTTCCCCTTCCTCTCCTTTCTTCCTTCTCTACCTCTTTCTTTCATTCCTTCCTTCGCTCTTTGGTTCCATCCCTCCTTCTCTCTCTCTTTCCTTCCCTCCCCCTTTCTCTACTTCTTCCTTTGTCTCCTTCCTTCCTTCCCTGTGTGTGTGTAATATCTATTATATAAAGGAGGTCCCGTCATGGAACGACTGCCATAAACAGAGAAACCTTACAAGGCAGACACACCAAACTTGGCAACAAAAATAGGCCTCAAGCAAGATAGGTTTTTAGCAAAGAAATCCCCCCCCCCCCCAAAAAAACCTAGAAGGCCCCCAAAACAACGATACAAAAAAACCTACATTTCCCAGCGTCCTCGGCGGCCGCCAGCGAATCTCCTGGCCTCTACATTCTGACAACATGATTGGTTGCCAGTGAGGGAGTATTTGCATAACGCCTCTATTGGCCAGCCAACATGAACATTCCGACCCTCTAAACTGGCAGAGGAGGATAAGGCAAAGGCCTGAGGCACAAAGAAAATCTGAACACAGTGTTTCCCAAAATATCAATATATTGTGCGATAACTGCGACACTAAATCAGGCAAAGTAAACATATAATCCCAAGTCGGGTGCCCGACCCCCACAGCTGAGTTAGTATGAGTACAAGTATTGTTCAAATGAACTCTAGGCAAAACAGCAAGTGAGGTAAATAGTCAAAACAACGCCGCTGTAGGGTGATGTGTTCCAACCCCGATGGGTATTTGTATTCCTACCCCGATGGGTGTTTGTAATCCAATAGGGAAAGGTGAGGATATTGGAAGCAAACGCGCCGTAAGCCAAAATCAAAGGCTGAGTAGCTTCTCCTATACGGAAAAATGAAGGTGTAGGCGTCGTCTGCGAAGTCTTCTGGCCGACGAGGACACAAATGTACAAGGGTCCCACCTTGTTTCGACCCCCCCACCCCCACCCCGGGTCTTTTTCAAGGCCAATAAACAACGATCCTCACAACGCACATCTCAAGGCAAGCGGCGAGAATCTTTCAATTGTTCCAATCTACCAGGGGCAGTACTGAGTAGTCCTCTGTTCTCCCATTTTCCCTTTTGTTTTCAATCGGTCCCACTTTCCCCCATTGTCTTCAGATTTCTTCAACTATTGCAAACTGAGCTCAAAGTTCAAAAGCAATTTGCAGTCAATTAACTGTTTGGGGGGGGGGGGTGGAATTTTGTCCTTCCCAAAAAGACTCCTGCAAAAGCCAACACGAACACCCAATTCACTTCCCACAGAAAACTTAAACCCCTACAAATCACAGACCACGCCCAAAATTGACAGGCTTCATTAACTTGATTTTCCTGACTAGGCCTCACTTAATGGGATGCTGTTTAAGCTCTGAATTGACAGTAAGGCTTCATTAACTTTATTTTTCCGACTAGGCCTCAGCTCATGGGACATTGTGTATGGCCTGAATTTACAGTAACCTACCTTGGCACACAGAGCCCCTATGACCCACGCTACATTCTACTGCAGTTTGGAGGAGGGTGGACCATGGATGATGGGATTTGATTTACCTCCATGGATTATGGGATTTGTAGTACTTTTAAACCCTTCATTCCCCACAGACCACTGTGGCCCAGAACCAAGACCGATAAAGACCAAACTTGGCACACAGTGCCCCCATGACCCATACTCCATCCAACTGCAGTTTAGAGGAGGGCACACCATGGATGATGGGATTTCAAGTACCTCCACTCACTTCCAAAGTACCCCACCCACACAAGCATCAACCTCTACATCAACACAGCAGACGGAAAGACAAAAAACATTGTATATCCACAAGCTCTGCAGAACGCCAGCAACACCACACACCGACAACTCCACAGGACTTCAACATCCCACCCACCAGAACAACCCACAACGACACAGCCATGACCCCACCAAGACCATAAGTAACATCAATTCCAACCCTTACATACTCAGACTTTCTCACATCTCCTAAATAGGGCACTTCTCTCTCTCTCTCTCTCTCCTCCTCCCCTGTTCCTGCCCTTTGATCCCTTCTCTTACTGTGGGTTAGGGGCCGAGAGACATGCAAGGGAGCAGCAGCCATTGCCGGAGCTGCTGCTTTGGAGCTCTCCTTTGCCATGTGGAGGTTTGTAGCGCATGCGCAGTGGCTTCCTGGCGTGGGGCACGCTGGGAGTTGTAGGTTTTTTTAGTTGGGAGTTTTTTTGGCCCTGAGGAAGGAAGAGGAGCCGCAGGAGGAGGAGGAGGAGAGGCAGGGGCGTGCTATTTTCTTTTTTTCCTTCCTTCCCTCCCTCCTTCTCTCTCTCCATCGCGTCATCCACGGCCGGCCCCTCTTTTGCCCTTCTGTATTCTTCCCTCTGTCCTTCTCCGGGCACTCACAGACGTCCCAGACCAAAGGAGGGGGCGGGGTGGATGACGAGGTGCTCAGCTGGCCCGCGTGCGCAGAAGAGCCCATTTTTCCTCTTGGACGGCTCAGACGCACTTGGAGCGTGCAGGCGGCGCATCAAGAGGAGCAAGCAGCGAGGAAATGCGATTGACCGGGTGAGAGCCTGAAGATCACCCGGATCAGGCCCAAAGATCACCCGGTCGATCTCGATCACCGTCCTGGGCACCCCTGGACTAGACAATATTACTGTTTGGTGGACTGGGGATTGGTTAAATGGCCAAACCCAAAGCTTCCTAATGGCTCCTTTTCATCCTGGAGAGAAGGCATGCTTTTCAAACTTATTTATTTATTTATTTATTTATTTATTATTCGGTTTTATATTCCGCTCCTCCCAGCAGGCTCGGGGCGGATCACAAACACAGCAAGCAATAAAAACATACAATAAAACATACAGTAAAAACAGTAAAACACAATGCATAACCAAGATGTTACAAGGCTACGAATTCCTTAACTAAGGCGAGACAAGCCAATTGAGTTTGGATTTACCCAAACGCTAGCCTGAAGAGGGCCGTCTTACATTCTCTTCGAAAAGGGAGGGGTTGCGCATAACACCAAACTGGGCAGGATAGCTAATACCCCAGAGGATAGGAGCAGAATTCAAAACGATCTTAACAGGTAAGAGAGATGGACCAAAACTAACAAAATGGCATTACAGGGACAAATGCAAGATACTCCACTTAGGCAGAAAAAATGAAATGCAAAGATACAGAGTGGGGAACACCTGGCTTCACAGCAGTACATGTGGGGACTTCCGGTCAGGCGAGCAAGGCAGCCGGTCGCTCTTCCAGGAGTTCCGTAAGTGAACCCCTGGGAGGGAGAAAGACTGGGGGGCTAGTGGAAATACAATACCACTAACAGAGGACAGAAGGGGTTCCCTGCTTGGCAGAAGCCTACAGTCCTGGTAAAGAAGCCCCAGGACAAGGCGACAAGCCCCCAGTCTCTTCAACAAGCCGCGGCTTGAATAGGCTTGCAGCACGTCTTTTTAATCTCTATGTGAGTAGAGCACCAGCCCTCCTCATCCCCCTGAACTTAAATTTCGAACTTAGAAGAACCGGAGGTGGCTTATAAAACTACAGTCCAAGGGGCCTTAACAGGGATTCGACTATCTTATACAATCTGTAATAAGTAGAAAACAGAAAGCAACATAGAAAAATAACAGACCGGTTTGGGAGAACTGAGACCTAATAGCACTCAGCTGCGAGGAGTGGGAGAGCTGCGGTGAAGAGGAGAGAGAAGGAGGCGCGAGGAGGCAGCGGCGAACAGCTGCGATCAGCTGCTATTTCTCAAGCGAGAGGAGTGAGAGCCCAGCACGAGAGAGAAAGCAGAGACTGGGGCGCCGAACCTTAAGGGAAGCGGGAAGGACAGCCAGAGAAGCGCCGTCAGAAGAACCAAGACAGCGCGGGTGTGTGGTTACAAGCCCGCGCGAGAGCTCAGCGGGAAGGGGAACCCCCTCCCTGCTTAGACGGAGCAGCTGTCAATAAACCCACAAGCCACAACCCTGCAATATCCCCGCAACTCCACAGAAACGCAGCAGTTTCCTGGCAAGAACACTGGGGGGGCACCCAGGAGCCAGGAAACTAGGAAGAACTAGGAAGAACTAGGAAGAACGGCATAAAAAGTAGAAATTAAAGCAGTCCAACGCATCCTAATAGACCTGTAGACTCCTCAGCAGACCCCTGCTTAGAGCCTGCAGGGGGTTCAACCAAGAAAATATAAAACTGCCTGAGCCTGCCTGAAATTTCCTGAAAAATTAAGTAACACAAGTACCAGAGAGTTGAACCCGGTGGCAAAGCAACGTGTGCATACACCAACCATTTCCTCCAATAAGAAC
>JARBWK010000001.1:180349001-180400831 GCA_030556195.1 Anolis apletophallus | reverse complement strand
CGCTCGGGACTGGCTCGGTACCCTGGACTACCTGAGCCACCCCTCCTGTTCATATTCCATGTTTTTAAACTGTTGTACATTGTTCACCCTAGGGTTTTAACTGTTGTGAGTCGCCCTCGGAGCAATCGGTGGAGGCGACTCACAAATATTAAAGTATTATTATTATTATTATTATTATTTTTATATTATTTGCCAGCAAAGTCTGGTTCCATTTTCGTTCAAGAAGTGTAACCCCGTCCCTTTTGTACAGGTCTGGCACCCTGGAAAATGTTCCCCAGTTCCTAACAAATCTAAATCCTTCCTCCTCGACACCACTGCCTCATCCACGCATTGAAGCTCCTGAGCTCTGCCTGTCTGGCTGTCCCTGCACGTGGAACAGGTAGCATTTCCGAGAATGCTACCTTTTGAGGTCCCTGGACCTTAATCTTCTACCTAGCAACCTGAATTTGGCTTCCAGGACCATCCGCTAGCCTTCCCAATGTCATTGGTACCAACGTACCCACCACTGGCTCCACCCCAGCACTATCCACCAGCCTATCTAGATGCCTCGTGATGTCCGCGACCTTTGCACCCGGCAGGCAATTTACCATGCGGTCATCACGTCCATCACAAACCCAGCTTTCTATGTTCCGGACAATGAATCACCCACTACAAAGCCCCTCCTACCAATTGCCGAGAAGTATGTTCGTGCACGAAGATATGGGCACAGCCTCCTGAGGAAGGGTCCCAACTAAGCCGATCCCCTCTTCCTCAGACTGATGTTCTCCTGCCCAAGACCCCCATTTTCCAAGGCAGCTGGAGGGCTGCTGGCACCGGAGTGGGATGCTCCCCTTGCATCTCTGGAGATCTTATCCTCCAGCCTCACTTCCTCTCTGTGCTTCTCAGGTCTGCTACCTTGGCTTCAAGGGAAGAAACATTGTTCCTGAGACAGGAGCTCACTGCAGCGAACGCACACCAAAGACTTCTGCCCGGCAGGCAGATAGTCATACATGTGACACTAGATGCAAAACACTGGGAAACCCCCTCCCGCTGCTGGCTGACTACCCCATTTCTTATTAATATGGGGTTTTTTTTTGTAGATTAACTGTTTGTTGTGGTCTTAATTTACTTAATTTAATTTTTTTACAAGTCTTTGGATATTTCTTTTCCGACTTGTTACAAGTTTATCTTTCTATCGCGCGCCGCTAGGGCGCGCGGCTGCAACAAAGACCTAAAACAGAAACTAGGCTAACTCCTCCCACCTGGCAGGATGTGAGTCAGCTGGGACAAGCTGTAAAGCCCCACCCCTTCCCTTGCTTAAGGCAACTTGGAAGGGAAAAAAACAACCGTCTCTTGCTGCTAACAAAGACCTAACAACAGAACCTCGGCTAACTCCGCCCACCGGGCAGGATGTGAGTCAGCTGGGAGCTGCTGGAGCAAGCCCCACCCCTGCCCGTGCGTAAGGCAACTTGGAAGGGAAAACCAACAGCTTCTTGCTGCTGCTAACCAAGACCTAAAACAGAAACTAGGCCAACTCCTCCCACCTGGCAGGATGTGAGTCAGCTGGAGCCGCTGTAGCAAGCCCACCCCTTCCCTTGCTTAAGGCAACTTGGAAGGAAAAACAACCGCTTCTTGCTGCTGCTAACAAAGACCTAAACAGAAACTAGCTAACTTCTCCCACCTGGCAGGATGTGAGTCAACAACCCAGTGAAAGCAGGCAAATAACCAAATAGCTAAAATAAAGCCCCCATCCCCCCACAACAACTATCCTGACAAGCCAATTCCTTGAAGATAACCCTCAAATTCTATCCTAATATTCCCATTAGTATTTTTATCTATAAAGACTTGAAGACTCCAAGGCCCTTATTACCAGAAACTCCCCCAGACTACTAATAGAGACACAATATACCTTCAGACTACACCGAGTGACACCTCGAAAGAGAAGGGGGGGCTGAAAGGGAAAGGAAAATAGGAATACAATTCAATTTCCCACATAAGTCTTGGCAGTAGAATCACAGACATGAATGGAAAAAGACACTAAAACACCAGGTAGGAAGTGCTCCGGAGCTTCGGAATTGACGCTTGATTATTTATTCCAGGAAATTATAAGAATATCAAAAAGTCAGGAAGAAATGACACAAAAACAAACAGAGCAAGAGAAACTGATGAAAGATCAGGAAAAGATACTGAGAGAACAAGAATAACTCATTAAGGGGGAAATGCAAAAGATGAATGAGGGACTTCCGGTTGGTCGCCATTAGGAGGGAGACGTGCCTCATCGGAGCTCCGGTGGGACATCCAGGTTGGGGAAAGGCCAAGGGACTATATCCCTTCCCTAGAGCTGCGGATTGAGGTGGCAAGGGGGCGACAACCCGGGAGGGGACCGGCCGATGGTGACAAAAGCTGAGCCACCCTCAAGGGAGGCAAGCAAGATCACCCGGCAACGGCCCCCGGGAGAGGCCTGCCATCCGTGGAAGAGGACTTTGGGTCCTCAGACATCCTCCGCGACCAGCACACGTGGATCGATTTTTCTTTTCAATTTTTAAATTTATAAGAAAGCAAGGGTAATCCAGGGGTCGAGAGAGAAGAAGAAGAAACAACAGCCGGAGGCTCAAAAGAGTTTTTCAAAGAACACAGACTACGGGCCGTAGAAGGTGCTAAAAATCCCCAGTCTGAACGTAAGGAATGCACAGCACACTGGAAGACTGCCAGAGGAAGACGGGTGAGAGATACTTTGCACGCCTCTTGTAAGACTTATCTAACCTACCCTCGGTGCTCCTGGCGTCCTGGGACGAAACAGCAGCCGTTTGGGGCGCGGGACCGCGGTGACTGCCCCCGACACTTCCTCCCGTTTTTGGGGCCGGCCGTGGCGAGAGAGACGTCTTGAAGACCGCAGTTGCCAACCATCGCGAGAAAAAAAGGAGAAACAGTGACGCTCAGGTGACTTTCACCTAGAACTCGCGAGAGCCTGGCGGAGAGCCTGAGCGAGAGCCAGAGCGATTGAGAGCTTGAGAGCTTGAGAAACTCCCGCGTGAAGAGGAAGAGGAAAGGAAGAGGAGTAAAGAAACCTAGAGCCAGGAAAGTACAGAAGAAGACCGCCAGAAGCCAGAAATTAGAAACCAGAAAACTAGAAACCAGAAAGACAGCATTGGAGAGACCTGACGAACTCTGTGGACGCAGAAAGGACGGAAGTTGTCCCTTCCTTTTTGAGTATCCTTACCACAAGTCAGGCAGGTAAGAGATCTCCAACCTTTCCGTTAAATCTCCAAAACTTAAGAACCCAAGAATAAAAACAGGGAATATATACTGCTGTGGAGGACTAGTTACAAAGGTCTATTACAAAAGAAACAATATAATATAGAGCCATTAGAAAATGAGTACCACAAGAATAAGAGGGAGGCCAAGCTCCCAGAGGGGCAATGCAAAGAGACTCTCTCCCGAAGATGTAAATTTTAGAGATACTCTCCTCCAAGAAATAAGTATAGCCCAACAACAGTGTAGACAACACCAGAGCTACAAATGGAGATTAAAGGAATGAAGGATGTAATGCAGGAAGAATTTAAACGCTTAAAGATATGGAAAGGATGAAGAGAGACAACCAGCTGCTATACAAATCGCAAGCAAAATTAGAAACGAAAAATGGAGAAAAGTAGACACCAACCCAGAGACTCCAAGACCAGGTGGAAATAATGGAAAACAAAGCGTTGGAAGCTCAAATAAAATTAGAAATCTAGTGGAATCTAGAGAAGAAGACACTAGACAAATAATAATGATCTTATTGGGGAACTGACAGAAATGGACGAGACAACCCTGAACACAGAGGTGGACAGAGTATACCGACTAAGATCGGAATACGCAAAGAAGCATAACACACCAAGGGCGTAATTGTGATTTTTAAGAAAAACCATGAGAATACCGTCCTCAAAGGAGTGCACAGAGACCGGTCATCTACAAAGAAAAAGAGTGGTGTTTATGGAAGGAAGTGTCTCGCCAAACACTAATCAGAAGGAGGAAATATAACTTCCTAACGGAGATACTCAAAAGGAAAAGATCCGCTTCAGATGGGAGAAATTGGAAGGCCTCACCCGTAAATATAAGGAAACCAAACATTGGCTAAGCTCAATCGATAAGGCAAGAGCCTTCCACTATAAGTATTTGGAGACGACAAAAGGAAAAACCAAACTAAAAGAGAACCAACCCGATCGAAAAACAAGAAGGAAGATCGTAGGGTGGAAAGAGACAAAGATGGAGACGAAGAGGACGGTGAGATAGGAGACGAGGAGGAAGAGGAAGAGGACGACGCATTGGAAGAAATCGAAGCCGGCACTCCAAATGCAAAACCTAAAAGACTTCGAAAATTCTCCCCTGAGAATTACCAATTACGGTGGTAAAGACAGAGCCCAGGAAGAGGGACACTATCGAGGATGACCCACAAGATGATGTCCTCAGGATCTTCTCAAACAATATTAACGGGTGGAATGCCCCCGCTAAGAGGAGAAGAACGTAGAAACACTCCTAAAAAGCAAAAACTACGAGGTGACAGCTCTGCAGGAAATACATATATCCAGCATACGCGAGACTGTTAGGCAACCCAAACTTGGGAAAGCATATTACTCAGTTGGAGAGACGAAGAAAAGAGGTGTAGTCACCTACATAAAACATAACCTGACATCCACTCTGGCTTTTTAAAGACATGGAGGGAAGATACGTGGGAACTTTTGTTGAAATAAATGATTTAACTATTTTGATATGCAATGTATACTGTCCAAACGGCCCAAAGATAAGATTTATAAGAGAGCTAAAAATCAAATAAGAAATCAACAATACGATGAATTAATTATCATCGCGGCGACTAATGGTGTAGTCAACTGTGAGATAGATAAAACACAGGTAAAAATAGAAAGGAAAATAAACAAAAGCAGCCAACTTCCCAAAAATTCCTTCAAGATCTACATAATCTTAACCTAATAGATGGGTGGCGTCACCACAAAGGAGAGGGAAAGAGACTATACACATCTCTCGGCGACATAAAACCTGGGCTCAGCCTAGACATGGCATGGATCTCGAAACAATGCTGGACGAGAGTGAATAAAATAGAGATATTAACCAATACACTATCAGATCATAACCCATTGGAACTAAGCCTGGAGGGAGGGGAAAAACATTTAGATGGAAGCTAAAGGATAATCTGTTAAGAAAAGAAATGGATATCAATTGGATAAGAACCAACTAAAGGAATATTGGGAGTTAAATCAAGGCGAAGAAACAACTAAAATAACCCAATGGGAGGCGATGAAGGCGGTCCTACGCGGAAAATTAATCCAATTAAATAGTAGAAAATAAAACAATATAAAAAGAAAGAGGAAGAAATAGTAAAAGAGCTAGGGATGAAGGAAAAGATAGCTAAACAAAGACCAGGTAATAAGAAGACTCTTAGAGACGTTAATATGTTGAAAAAACAACTTCAATTACTACAAACAGAAAACATGGAGAAGCAGCTAAAGTATATAAAAGCCTCACACTATCAGAGTGCAAATAAGATAGGAAGATGGCTGTCAAAAAAATTAAGAGACAAAAAGCACAAAATCATATAACCAAGATAATATGCAATGGCAAAATAGCCACAAAGAATGAAAATATAGAGAAGGTATTTAATAAATTTTATTACGATCTCTATAAGAGGGAAAACACACCAAAAGAATCAATAATTGAATACATTTCAAAATTAAAAATTCCCAAAATTACAGAAAACAAAGGTCATTGTTAAATGACCCGATCACCCTATTGGAAATCACTAGGAGTATTGATAACCAAAAGATAAATAAAACACCAGGCCCAGACGGCTTCACGGCCATTTTCTATAAAACGATAAAGAAGAATTAGCACCTCAATTGTTAGATATATGCAATGGAGTAAGAGAAGGCAAAGGAATACCCCAACATGGGAAATGGCCAATATTACGGTAATATACAAAGAAAAAAAAGAAAAAAAGAAAACCCAAAATTATAGGCCAATATCATTACTCAAACAAGATTATAAAATTTTTACCACAATCATGGCAGAGAGGATGAAAACATTTTTGAAAGATTGGGCATCACCAGATCAAAAGGGCTTCCTTCCTGGAAGACAACTTAAAAAAAATACCAGGGCCCTAATTGATATAATAGAATATTATGGATACACAATGAAAAAAGGCGGCCTTACTGTTTATCGATGCCGAAAGGCATTCGATAAAATCAGTTGGGAATACATTAAGAGCCTTACAAAAGAGTTAGATATGGGCTTTGCCTTCCAGGAAGTAATATCAACCTTGTACCACAAACAAATAGCGAACATCATAATTAATGGACAGGTCGCGCTAAGAAGGCATTCAAATAAATCGGGAGTGCGTCAGGGCTGCCCTCTCCCCTCTCCTCTTTATACTAGTCATAGAAACGCCTCAAGAGACATAAACAACGACAAAGAACTCAAAGGCATACAAATACTAAAAAGAAAATATCAAATTACGAGTATATGCCGATGATATGGTGTGCATTATTGAGAACCCAATAACAGATGCAGTAAAATGGCTGAACAAACTTGAGGAGTTTGGAGAGAGAGCTGGCTTCAAAATAAACACAGGAAAGACAAAATTTATAACAAAAAAATCTAGATATAAAGGAAAACCCAGCTGCAATCTCTAACCTCTATCGAGATCGTAAATAAAATTAAATATTTGGGAATTACCTTAACCCCAAACAATACACAACTCCTTAGCAACAATTACGAACAACTATGGAAGGAAGTAGTAAAAAGACTTAGAAAAAGTGGAAACATAAAAAATCTCTATACTGGGAAGGGGTAGCAACGATAAAAATGTCGGTACCCCAAGACTCCTCTTCCTCTTCCAGACAGTACCAATTATTAGAAACGAACTTATGTTTAAAAAATGGGACACTGACATAAGAAAATTTATCTGGAAAAATAAAAACCTAGAATTAGCCAAAAACAAATGTCGGATGAGAGAAAAAGAGGAGGCCTGGGACTGCCGGACATTAGATGCTACTACGAAGCTTGTAACTTAGTGGCAATCAAGGATTGGGCATTCCCGCAGAACTCCCAAATAGCAACATTGGAAGGCCATGACCTGCGTGCAGGATGGCACGCATATCTGATATATGACAGGAAAAAAATTGAAAAGAACTTTAATCAGCATTTTATACGGTCAGCACTAATAAAAACTTGGGAGAAACACAAGGAAAGATTTTTTAGACAAATACCGTTTTGGGCATCTCCTGTAGAAGCAGGCCACAAAAGGAACTGGGTCTAGGAATTGGCCAGCTTATAGACAACTACTGAAAACATCAAACTCAGGCACCAAAGATTTAAAATCCTGGAGGAGATCAAACAGGAGTTCCCAGCAATGTCATGGTTTCAGTACTATCAGGTGCATGAAAGTTTCAAACTAGATAAAAAAATAGGTTTCACAGAAGATCACCTATGGGAACCAACGGTAAAGAAAGCAAAAAAAACAATTAGCATATTCTACAAAATATTATTAAGATGGAAAATGGAGGATGAACAAGTAAAAGATTGCCAAGTAAGATGGGCGCAAGACCTGGGCCACTCTATCCAAATTAGAAAATGGGAAGAAATTTGGCAAAGAAAACTCAAATACAGCCCGGCAGTGGAAATATCTGAAAACTGGTACAAGATGCAATATCGATGGTACCTGTACCCCCCAAAATAGCGAAATTGACAATCAGACCTCCAACAGATGTTGGAAATGTAAAAAAGAAATAGGAACTTTCATGCACCAATGGTGGTACTGTAAGAGGGTGAAGAGGTATTGGGAAAGTATTCACAAAGAAATCCAAAAGATATTGCAGACCAAATTGGAACTTGACCCACAAGCATACTTGCTAGGTTTGACGGGGAGGGCTTAGAGACCAACAAAGACAAATTGTTCTTTATACTAAGCACGTGTGCACGGACAACGCTGGCCAGATATTGGCGACTTAGGAAAATCCCGAACGTGGAAGAATGGACGCATAAAGTAATGGATATAATACAAATGGACTCCCTCTGGCAAAGAATGAATAATAGAAGAGGCGGAATAAACTGGACGGACTTGGGGACATATCTACAAAAGGAAGGAAATAACATCAAAATAGACTTAAATGAACTATAATAGGAGCCAAGAGAACTGGCGCAGATACGGAAGAAGAAAGAAACCCAACTCAAATCTCTGGACGATCCCCTTGGGAAGCTGGACAAAGCCCCTACCTTCCCCATATCTTTCCTCCCCCCTCCCCCACCCCTGTACCGGGTAGAAACACGTCTAGACTTGTCTTGTTACATGTCGATATGTGTGACTATCCTTCCCCTTTCCTTCCCTTCTGTAAAGAAAACCAAATAAAAATCTATATAAAAAAAAAAAAAAAGATGAATGAGGAAATGCAAAATATGAATAAGAATCTGAAAGAAGAACTGGGAATAATAAAAAGCCAGATGACAAGTATGCAGGAGGAACTTAAGACCATGAAACAAAAGGACTCTAATCTGGAGTCAAGGCAGGACAAACTGGAAGATACCCTGAAAAAGAAGGAGAATTCGATCGAGCTGTTTAGCCAAAGATTGAAAGAGCAACAGGAACAATGGGATCTCAGAGAAAAGGACCTGTAATTAAGATTCCGTAATATTGAAGAGGAGGACAGGGAAGACCTGAGAGGGAAGATGGTTGAAATATTGGCTGAAACTTCCCGGTCTCCACAAGCTGAAGTCGAGAGAGAACTCGACAGAGTATTTAGATTGAACACAAAATACTCAAGGAAACATAACTCTATTAGAGATGTCCTGGTCCCGTTCAACCGCAAAGTGACAAGAGATGAAATTCTCAGGCTTAGTAACGAAAACACAATATCCTACAACAACAGGAGAATTCAAGTATTTAAGGACTTACCCGCATATACCTTGGAAAAGAGGAAAAAATACTTCTTCCTTACAAATGAACTAAAGAGCAGGGACATAAAATTTCGGTGGGAGAGGAAAGAAGGACTCATGATGACCTGGCAGAGTAAGAAACACTGGATTACTACAGAGGAAAGTGCAAAATTCTTCTATAAAAAAATAATAGAATCCGGCCACAATCCAGATTCGGAGGAAGAAACCGATTCGGGCCAGGAAGATAACATGGAGGCCCAAAGGGCAGCAGGTGGCAAAACCAAATCTACATCAAAACTTCTACCCGGGGACCAATTAAACTCTAGAACTCTAACCAGAGCCCAGAAGAAGAAAGAAGAAGAAGAAGGAAACAAGCAAAGGTCATATTATGGCTATTAACTGTATTGTAAACAATGTAAATGGTATTAATATCCCCCAAAAAAGAAAAAGAAAATTCAACTTCTTACATGCTAAAAAAGCCCAGATCATAGCCCTGCAAGAAACTCATATTAGAAATAATGATGTAGCGTACTTAGCCCAAAAAAAAATTAGGTCACATGTATTACTCGGCATATACCAAGAGGAAAAGAGGGGTTGTAACATATATCCAGGAAAATATAAAGAGCGAACTAGCCTTTAGAGTCCTGGAAGGCAGAGTGGTGGGGGTCTTAATAATCTGGAATAATAAAAAAGTACTAATATGCAACATCTATGCCCCCAATGGGCCTAAGATGAAATTCCTGAGGCAACTGAAGAAAGAAATAGAAAATGTAGTCTATGATGAATTGTTGATCTTAGGAGACTACAACGGGGTAATTGATAAGACCCTGGATCGATCGGGGGAAGAGAAAGGAAAAAAACAGTGGCCAACTTCCGAAACAAGGAGTTAGTATGCTAGAGGACTTAAATCTTATTGACGGGTGGAGAGAACAGAGCCTGGGGGCAAGAGACTACACTTATTATTCCAATAGATTCAATTCCTGGTCGAGGATTGACATGCTGTGGTCAACTAGGAATCTATTTACATCGATGGGCGAAATCAAACTCACACCTAAAATATTCTCAGATCATGGACTCATAGAATTCCATATAGGCTATAAATCACCATTAAGTATATGGAGATTAAAGGAGGATTTGATAAAGAAATCTGAAGACATCGAGAAATATAGGAAAGCCCTAAAAGAATATTTCGAGCTTAACTCCACTCCAGAATTACCAAATAGTATTGTGTGGGACGCTAGTAAGGCCGTATTGAGGGGCCTCCTTATACAACAGGACATCATAAATAGAAAGGCCAAACAAAAAAAGAAAAGGAGCTGCTATCAAAGATTAAAGAAACAGACTCTAACCTTAAAAAGAACCCAAGAAATAAGGAGCTCAAACTCCAATATGATATGCTGTTAAAGCAGAAAGAGCGTCTAGATTTGGAACTGATGGAAAAAAACTTAAAGTTCCTTAAACAAAAATACTTCCAACATGCTAATAAACCGGGTAGGTGGCTAGCAGCTAGGGTAAGGAAAAAAACCCAAAGAAATCATATAACACAAATTAGAAATAAGGATAAGATCCTATGTGACACTAAACAAATACTTGGTGAGTTCTCCCAGTTTTATAAATCATTGTACACAAAGGAGGACACCCCTAAAGAGTTAATTCAAAAATACATAAGTGACCAGAAGCTAAGTAAGATCTCGGAGGAGGAAAGAGAAAATGTAAATAGATACATTTCAAAAGAAGAAGTAAGCAAGGCAATAAAGGAGTTGAAACTCAACAAAGCACCAGGACCCGATGGGTTCTCAGCACGATATTATAAAATATTTGAGGCGGACCTGGTGCCGAATCTTATGTTGACAATGAATGACATATTAGACAATAAACCTCCCCCTAGCTCCTGGAACACCGCCAACATTGTCGTATTACATAAGGAAGGTTTGGATAAACTGGAAGTGAAAAATTATAGACCAATTTCACTCCTTACAAACATACTTGCAGAAAGATTCAAATTATTCTTGGGTAGTTGGATAAAGCCAGACCAAGCAGGATTCCTCCCGGAGAGACAACAAAAAGATAATGTTAGAACACTCATTGATGCTATAGAATACTATAGACTACATATCCAAAAGAAGGTTGCCTTCCTATTCATAGATGCAGAAAAGGCCTTTGATCGGGTTAACTGGGACTTTCTAAAACTACAACTAAAGGAGATGGACATAGGCTACCACTTTTACAACTCAATAGAGGCCATATACTCTAATCAACAAGCAAAACTAGTAATCAATGGGGAATATTCAGATATGATAAAGATCACAAAAGGCACACGACAGGGGTGCCCCCTTTCACCTTTACTTTTCATCTTTTGCCTGGAACTTCTATTAGAGAATATTAAGAAAGACCCCGAACTCAGAGGCATCTCATTAAAAAAAGAATCCACCAAGATCAAAGCCTTTGCAGACGATCTGGTCTGCATAATAGAGGAGCCCTAACCATATGGGGAAATGGTTAGATAAATTCGAGGACTTTGGATCAGCTATGGGCTTTAAAATAAACAAGGAAAAAACAAAAATATTATCAAAAAACATAGGAAGAAGAGAAAAAGAAGATCTAGAGAAGAGGTATGGAATAAAAATAGTGACCAAGATCAAATATTTAGGGATAACTATAACTATGAATAACTTGGACTTAATCAAAAATAACTACGATAGGACCTGGATCGAATTAAAAGGGAAATTAAACAAATGGAAACACCTTAATTTGTCCCTCCTGGGAAGAATCTCCCTAATAAAGATGAAGCTATTGCTGAAGATGATCTTTCTTTTCCAAAATATTCCCATTTTATTCAATAAAAAATACTTCCAAATCTGGAACAAGGAAATAAGAAAATTCATTTGGAAAGGAAAAATGCCCAGAATAAACTGGATAAACATTATTGATAAAAAACAGAGAGGGGGATTCAACGTCCCGGATTTAAAAACATATTACGAGGTGTGTGCATTAGAATGGGTGATGGAATGGGCAAAATTAAAGAATACAGCATTACTCAGCCTAGAAGGGCATGACCTTAGGGTAGGCTGGCACTGTTATATGTGGTATGACAGAGCCAGCATAGAATTTTTTTTTAATAACCATCATATAAGAAGAGCTTTGTTAAAGGTGTGGAATACATATAAAGAAAGATTATGTGAGAAAACACCTCTTTGGATTTCTCCCCAGGAGGCCTTCTATAGAAGACAGCAAGATAAAAAGACATGGTTATCTTACAACATGTTGCTAAAGCAATCCCCGGAAGGGCCGATCCTAAAAGGTATGAGTGAGCTGAAAGAGTTGGATAACTCAATGAACTGGCTCCAATACTTTCAAATAAACGAAATCTATAAAAAAGATAAACCACAAGGCTTTGGAGAAACAAATACAGCTTGGGATAAACTAGTTAAAAAAAAGAATAAGAGGATTACGTCCCTATATAATATACTTCTAGAATGGCAGACAGAGGAGGAGAGAATCAAATCATGTATGATCAAATGGGCCCAGGACATAGGCCATGCGATCCCCTTGAGCCGCTGGGACAGAATCTGGAGTAAACATTTAAAACTGACATATGCCTATGATCTAAGGGAGAATATAATGAAAATTGTCCACAGGTGGTATTTAACACCCTCTAAATTGGCAAAGTTTAATAAGAACACCAGCAATATTTGCTGGAAATGCAAAAAAGAAATCGGGAGCCTATACCACATGTGGTGGAATTGTCATAAAGCAAGAGTGTTCTGGAAAGTGATCTATAGGGAGATGAGAAACATGTTAGAGATTGATTTTGAGTTTAAATCTGAATATATGCTTTTGGGTTTGATTGACTTCGATTTAGAAGATAATAAAGAAAAACTCTTTATATATTGTATAATAGCGGCGAGGATGACCTATGTAAAGATGTGGAAGGCTGAAGAAACCCCCGAGCTATGGGAATGGAAAATGAAAAATTTGGATATAATAAATAATAATAATAATAACTTTATTTCTTGTGAGTCGCCCTCCACCGTTGGTGCTCCGGGCGAC
The DNA here is from genome assembly GCA_030556195.1 of Anolis apletophallus. Lineage (NCBI taxonomy): Eukaryota > Metazoa > Chordata > Lepidosauria > Squamata > Anolidae > Anolis > Anolis apletophallus. The sequence goes on along the minus strand of JARBWK010000001.1, from coordinate 180,387,880 downwards.
TTACATCATTTAAAAAACACAGGTACATCAATTAAAAACACAGGTACAGAGAACCATAAAGGGCCCAGCCTCCAGGTTATCTAGTCAATCCCCAAACGCCTGGCAAACATGGACTCATTAACGTTTGCATTAGCGGATGACATCCACAGGAAAAAGACAGACTGGTCTCTCATTATTTCTTATTTCAACAAAACCAAGATGAATTTATTGGTCAAACTTTAAAATTCAGTTATATCATAATTACCCCACCTGGACTCTATGGAGGAAGTTCGAATATAGGTTTAGGCAGTTATAAAGTTATTATTTAATCTTAGCCGCTGGCTATTACTATATCGCTAGTTAATAATGGGGGATTAGAGTGAGTAGGAAGCACCCTGTGTCTTTTTTGTTTGGTTTTGTCTGGATGGGGGAGTGGGCGGGGGGGTCGGGGGGTCGCGGGTTACATGTGTTTTGTAACGCAGCCATATATGGCTGGTTTTTGTCTGTTTTGTGTTTTATTATTATATAACTCAATAAAAATTACTTTAAAAAAACACAGCAGTACATGTGAAAAAGATTTTGGAGTCCTCGTGGACTCGATGTCATGCAGCGGCAAAAAACACCAATGGAATTTTGGCCTGCATAAATAGTATAGTGTCTAGATCAGGGGTGCGCAATTATTTTTTTTCCCAAGGGGCCACATGAGAGCCAAAAAATATTATGGAGGGCCGCACCTAAAGGCTGAACTACAGTCTAATCTACATTATTTATTTATTTATTTACTATATTTACTATATATTACACATAATTAATATTAACATATTAATATATCAAGAAAAAATCATATATTACTATTAATATCATAATTATAATGCAGATTCGTGTAACCTGCCTCCCGTGCATTGGGTTGATGTATTGTTATGATCTTATTGTGTCTTATACATGTAGTGCTTTTATATATGCTGTGTTTTTATATATGCTGTGTTTTATATATGCTGTTTTAACTATGCTTTTAATGCTGTGAGTCGCCCCGGGCCGGATGGGAGTGGCAGCAGATAAGTCCAAACAAATAAATAAAATAAATAAATAAAATAAATTATAGTATATATATACTGTAGACATTATAATATCTTGAAATTATAATATATCATTATATTATATTATTTACTAGCTTGGGGACCCGGCCCTGCCCGGGTTATTTGAGGAAGGCATTGTGTGCCAAGGTTGGTTCCTATTAGATGTTTCTGTGGCTTGCAGTGGTCTCAAGAACTTAGTGAAGGTATTGCAAGTCCCATTGGCCATGGGCCATCCCCCTCCAAACAGCACCAGGATGTAGAGTGGGTCATGGGGGCTCTGGGTGCCAAGTGTGGTCTTGATCAGTCATTGGATGAAGGTTGCAGCAGTCTCAGAAAGTGAGTGAAGGTACTTCAACTCCCATCATCTGTGGTCCATCCCACTCAAAACTGCACCAGGATGTAGAGTGGGTCATGGGTATTCTTGTGTGCCAAGTTTGGGCCTGGTCTCTGATTTGTAGGGCCTACAATGTTCTGTGGGGATTGAATTGGGTGAAGGTACTGCAAATCCCATCATTTGTGACCCATCCTGCCGTAAACCGCACCAGGTTTGTAAAGTGGGCCATTGGGCCTCTGTGTGCCAAGTTTGGTCCTGATTCGTCATTGGTGTGAGCCTCTAAACTGCAGTAGGATGGAATGTGGGCCTAGTTGGGAAAATCAAATTAATGAAGCTTTACTGTCAATTCATGCCTTAAACAGTATCCCATTAGGTGAGGCCTACTCAGGAAAATCAAGTTAATGAAACCTTACTGTCAATTTTGGGCCTAATCTGTGATTTGTAAGGGTTCCTGTGTTTTTTGGGAAGTGTATTGGGTGAAGGTACTGAGCATTCCATTTCCAATGGAAAAAACTGTCAACTGGCTAACTTCAACTCCAGCCTCAGGCCCTTGCCTCTCCTCTCTGTGCTGCCTAGGAGAGTTGGAATGTTGGGAGGCTGGCCAGTCATAGCCATTTATGCAAATAATCCCAGAGTGGCAGCCAATTGAAACGCTGGCACATATTTCTCCCACCGCTCGGCCGCAAACACTGACTTGTGTGTGTGTGTGTGTGTGTGTGTGTATTATTATAAAGTTATTATAAAATAATAATAATAACCACTAAAATAAAATCAAATCAAATTCAAGAAGACAAAGTGCGAACCAAGATAGAGGCTGACATCCTCAAGAGAGGAAGGATCCCAAGATGGAATGGCCGAATGGACCCAGCCCAGAGGATGACAAAGCAGACCAAGCCGCCGCCGCAGCAGAGCAGAGCAGCAGACGATCGGAGGCTGCATTCCTCCGCCCGCTCTCGCCCCCAGCCATTCCCCAGCTGATCGCCCTGCCATGGAGTGCCTGCCATCCCGGCTTTGGAGTGCCTGCCATCCCGGGAGGCGATCCGGCCCTGCAGCGGGAGCAGTCGGCGACCTGCGGCGGAGGATCGCCCTGGTGATCCGGAAGACGATGAAGTCTTCCGGGTCACCAGGGCGATCAGCCGCCGCAGGTCGCCGACTGCTCCCACTGCAGACCTGGATCGCCTCCCCGGATGGCAGGCACTCCAAAAGCCGCTGCCTCCGATTGTTCTCCAGAGCGGCGGGCTGTCTGCCGACACAGGCCCCACAGGCCGTGATGGGATGGTGGCGGCGGCATTCCTTCCTCTTGGCCCCGTCCCCGACACCCTTCTCCCCGGGCTGGACAGAATCGGCTGCCGGCCCGGATTCGGCCCACAGGCCGTAGGTTGTCCAGGTCTGGTCTAGATCCAGGAAAGCCATGCTACCCCTCTATTCTGTCTTGGTTAGACCACATCTGGAATACTGTGTCCAATTCTTTAACCTTCCCTTTTTGGGCAAAGTGCTGGAGCGGGTGGTCTCTCAGCTCCAGGAATTCCTAGAGTACACTGACTTTCTAGATCAGTCACAGTCTGGGTTTAGGCCTGGTCACGGTACCGAGACTTCTTTGGTCGCCTTGTTGGATGACCTCCGCAGGGAGCTGGACAGGGGGAGTGTGACCCTGTTGGTTCTCTTGGACATCTCAGCGGCTTTCGATACCATCAATCATGGTATCCTTCTGGGCCGGCTCTCCGGGATGGGTCTTGGGGGCACGGCTTTGCTGTGCCTCCAGTCCTTCCTGGAAGGTTGCTCCCAGTTGGTGAAGCTGGGGAATACCAGGTTTCAGCGATGCCTATGACATCGTAAGTATGGTGTTGTGCTAAAAGTTGGAGTTCATCATGTTTATTTCCCATGTTCTGTGCATTAGTGTAACGATATGTAAGCCCCTGGGACCAAACCCTGAACTGTTTACTTAGGATTGTTATGCCCTCGCTACTTGGTCCTTGTTGTGTTTATGCAATTTTTCGTTTATTTATTTATTTAATTTATTTACAGTATTTTTATCTCGCCTTTCTCAGCCTGAATGTGACTCGAGGCGGCGTACAAATTGGCAACAGAACATACATAAATACTGATTAAAAACATTTAACATAGCATAATAAAATCCATATAAGCCCATTAAAACAATCACCATTTAGCCTTTTGGCGGTTTCCTGAGGTCATGGGTAAAGTACTGTTCACAAGGCTGTTGTGTGTGTCCCCCTGTTGGATCTCATTTAAAGTGTGCCTGATGAGCAAAAAGGTATTTTCCTACTTGTGTGAGATGCAACCCATCCCTTGCCAGTAGGGCATACTCCTGGAAAAGCAGGCCATGGTCAAGGAAGCCAAAGCATTCCTCCTGACACCATTTTCTGAGCCAGTTCACTTGTACTATTTTATTTGCCCTTGTAGGGCTGCGCCTTACAATGGGGAGGAGTTGAAAAGTATGCCTAGCAGTATCATTCATTTCTACAAGAATCAACATGAGGGAGGAGGGTGATGGGGCTTGAGGATCCTAGTGAGTCTTGAGTTACATGGTATATTTTTGACTCTGGGATGCAGCATATTTCTCGAGCCATCTTGTTCAATCTGGAAATAATGGCTTCCGTTCCTCTAAGGAGGGAGTCGTCTACTACCAAGACCAGTTTCCTTTGAGGATTGACAGGGTCCCTTTTGTGAAAGTAGTGTGTAGGTCCCCTGAAAAGTGTTCCTTGTTGAAGTGGATTGTTTAGATGTAAAGTGTTGTCCTCCTCCTCCTTTTCCTGGACATCCCTGGTGCATTCGTCAAGGACAATCCATTGAGATGTGTCCAAGAGATCGTTATTCTCCTAAGTGCGTTCCTATTGCACCTGGTCTACAATTGGGGATGAGTATCTGCATGATTGTGTAAGTGTGAATGTCTCGTCTCAGTCAGGGCTATCCCTCACACATTAATCAAGGACAATTCACTGAGCAGTATCTCAGTCATTGTGGTCCTCCCCAAAATGTTGCATTTTCTGATCAGGTGGCAGTTGTTTAAGACTTGTTTAAGACTTTGGAATCTACTGTGTAACTGCAGCTGAGCAGTACTATTCCGAGGAGGCTGCCTGCCCCTGTGTCTCTTTCTAAGAGTGACATTCCTCCAAACCTGAGTGTTGTAGATGAGTCTTTGAATACAGCTGAAAGCATGGAAGTTGAGGCTAGAAGGGCAAAACAGACTACTTGGGATCAGGAGTCTGATGGGAAACAACAGAGGAAATGGATTCAGCAGATATTTAATGATACTACTGATGTAGATTCATTTGTGGGCTTTTCAGGGGATGATGGGTCTGGTGATGAGGAGTCAACTATGGGAAGTGTGGGTGAGGATTCAGAGAGCGTATCTAGTGATATGGATTGGACCAAAGTATGTGAGGTTTGTGCGGAAACAACTAGTAGTGATACATTTGGGGGTTTTGCTGGGGATGGGACTTGGAGTACAGATGATCAGTCTACATCATGGGGAGATCTACGTCCTGGCAGAAGGAGCTCTGCATGGGTGGAGAGACATAGCTCTACACATGAAGCTGTAAGTGCAGCTGATGGGGCTAATGGTGGTGTGTTGGCTCATTCCAGTTCCGATGAGTATTTGTGAAGGGTTTGGATCTGGGGCTCCTTGCAGTTGGCAAGGTGTTTTTGGGTGCCATGTCCTGCCGTTTGGTTCATGTTTCCTGTGAATGGCCTTTTGGACTAATAAATCGAAATAATAATAAGTTGGATCCTGCGCTGCCTCCGAAGAACTTGGTATAGTACGGGATGGGGTCTGCACCATGTTCCCCTTTTGGCTACACTTTGTATTGCTTCCTGTGTGCTAGTTGCTGCTGACTGCTTCGTGTTGCTGTCTTCACTCCTGCTTTTACCTGGACTGCTGATTCGTTGCTGACGTCTTCTCCCTCCCGAATTGCTGTTTCGCTGTGGCTTCTTTCTTTGTCCCTGACGACAACGCAGTTTGGCTTATGTTTGGTGTTTCTCCGTTCCTGACCATTGGATTGCTTTGATGTTTCTTTGTTCTTCTGTTTCTCCTCCGATTTGATGACAACATTGGCATGGTCGACAACGAGTGCTTTTTCCTGTGTATTATTTAGCATTGGGGTTTAATTATAGAGAGATATACTTCAGATTATAGAGAGATATAATCCAGGATTTGTTCTTATGTACTCTTTTTGACCATTTGGTCATAGTTTTGCTTAATTTTGATTCTTACACTGAATTTCAAGTGTTTTTGGCTTTATTTTGGCCATTTTTTAGTTGACTGTGCTGTTTCAAGAAACTCTTTTCCTTTGCTTATTGGTCTGGCTCTTTAAGGTTCTCTGTATTGCGACACTGAGGGTTATCAACATCTGAAGTGATCTCCTCATAAGCTTCCCTATCATGTTGGTGTGGTGTGGGTTCCATTTCTATAACGGTGTGTTGTGCAGTGTCCAAGAACAGCTCAAGTTCCTGAATGTCCTTAAGGGTCTTCATATGGTCCTTGAGTTGGTGGATGATGATGATAATAATGAGAGTGGCATAGATTTTACAATGCAGTAGATAATAGTGATTGAGGTGGAAGAGATTTAACTGTTTCTGTGCTTTTCTTTCAGTTTGTTGCCCAGCCAAATTGCCAACAGCTTCTTGCCTCTCGTTGGTATGATGAGTTCCCTGGATGGAGAAGGCGCCATTGGGCTGTGAAGATGTTGACTTGTGTCATCATTGGATTCCTCTTCCCAGTCTTCTCTGTCTGCTATCTGATAGCCCCCAAGAGCCCATTGGGGCTGTTTATCAGGAAGCCATTCATCAAATTTATCTGCCACACTGCGTCCTACTTGACTTTCTTGTTCCTCCTGCTACTTGCATCACAGCACATAGACAGGTCAGATCTGAACATGCAGGGGCCTCCACCAACCATCGTCGAGTGGATGATATTACCGTGGGTCTTGGGTAAATGTATTAGTAAACAAAATACAGTTGAATTGTCTAATTCTTAAGCAATTGCCTTGCTGCAGTCTGAAATAAATGTGGCACAGGGCACAAGAACAGATCACTGACTTCCTTCCAAATAAGTTGCAAACTAGCACGGTGGTAGAAAATTCAAATAAATGTTATTTTTATATAAGAGTTGTGAATAGGTAAATTAATGTATACTGATATAGAATACTGATATAGAAAACATTTATTAATGGCCAAAACACATTAGTGTTCCATAGTCATCAAAATGAGATGCTCAGAATTCTCACAATTCTGTCCAGCAGATGGAGATGTACTATCAAAGATACTAGGCTCTGCAAAACTTTCCAAACATTTCATGTTGGTGACATACTTTTAAAACGTGCATCATTTCACAATATAGTAATTCAGTTTTACTATCAAACAGAAGGTTAAACCATATGGACACATGCATAAATTGTAAAAACAAAATGTCGTGAACAGACTGACTTAAGCCAAACCACGTAGGATAAAGTATAGTTTACTCAAAATGCCACAAAAAAACACAAAAAATGGCCAAACTGACCCAAAGACACTTAAACTTCAGTGTGAGGGTGAAAACAACTCAAAATAACGACCAAATAGGTTAGAAGTAGTCACTAACACAAAACCCAGATTATTTCTCCTGAAAACCTGCAATAAACCCACAGCGTGGCACAACAAAGTAAAAAGGCACTCGATGTTAATCACGGTGACGTCATCATCAATTGGAAGGAAAGGCAGAAAGCGAAGAAGCACTAGCGAGGTTCGAGGGTCGAAGCGAGGAGACAGCAAACACGTAGTCAAACCAATCCGGCGTCAGAGCGAGGAGAAAGCGGCAGTGACAAGAACCAATCCAGGTCAAAGCAAGGGAGAAACAGCAGTGTCGATAAACCGGTCCAGGGTCAGCATGAAGCAGGGAGAAGCAAATAGCACATAGGGAAGTAAATATGGTGTAGCCAAAAAGACACAAGATGTGGAACCCAGTCAATACAATACCCAAGTCCACGGAAGTAGATCAGGATCCAAACTCACGTCCAAGAGTCAGTCCACAGGGACACAGGAAACACAGCACACAAAGGCAGGACATGTGCACTCAGCAACACCTTTCCAACTGCAAGGCACCCCCAATTCCAAGTCTCACTTTATTCACAAAGTTTCTTCATCTGCAGTTGATAAGGACTCACACAGGATCATCAGCCTTTACCCGAAGTATAGAACCAGGATAATTTTGCCCAGTTCTTCAATTTTTACTCAAGATTGGTGCAGTGCAGGCATGGGGATAGGGCAATAGAGGCAGCAATAGAGGTATTTTGTATTTTGGAGGGGATTTCTTTATCCATTCTGGGCCGGAAAAATTTAGCTTTAAAAAAAAACCCAAACCTACATCTATGAAGCGGAGGAAGTGGTGTCATAGATGAGCATCAGGTCTGCCTCTCACCCACATGAAGGCCCCACCATGTCTCCTTACTCCCAGCATGCCAGAATGCAATCTATGATAAGGGAGAAATATCATAATAACCAAGGATGTTGAATCTGTGAACAGGGAAAGGACTTGCAGGTCCCAAATATATGGTAGTAAATGCTCGTTTACACATGCTATGAAGCCATGGCTGACTGAAATATCGGAATATGCTATAACTGTACAGTCAGCCCCCCCCCCCCCCCCCACATACACTGAGGTTAGAGTCACAGGGCCCCCATAAAAATAAAAAAAACAGCAAATAAAATAATTGTATTTTTTTACATGAGAAAACGCTTATGTAGAAATTTCTAGGTCTTCCAGTGCAATTCTGTGATCACCTTACATTGAAAGCTGGCCATTGAAATACACTGGATGATCTGTGACTGCATCCCACATAGTCAACTCTCCATCTTCTCTCCATTTTAACATGCTGGCAAAACAGAGTCCCATGGAGGCCATCTCACCATGCACAGCCACTTCCGCTAGCTTCCCATGGGAATCCGTGTTTCCATGCATGTTAAAACAGAAGACTCAATTTTCCTGACTCAATAAAATGAGGAGGAAGCAGGAAAAGCATGGTGAAGGACCAGGGATGGCCAACCATCCCAAAAAATAGAGAAAGACAGTAGAGAACAAATTAAGACAGTTCCCTCCACTTTCCCTGGTTTTCCAATTGTTAATGTGTTCAGATCCCTAGAAATTCTGTTTTATTATGTTATGTTTTATTTAATTTGGAACTGCAGTGACTGCAATAGATGCTGGAACAAGTTTCTATGATTACCATGAATTGTAGGCATTCTACTATGGGGCAACAATATTTAAACCATACCCACTGAGCAGGAATACGCAATAAAAGCCGTAAAAACAAGGTGTTTAAGGAAATACTTGTGTCCATATAGTGTGTGAAACTATATTAGTATACTAGAAGAAACAAATATCAGGTTTTAGGATACATAGGTTTACTGAGTCATTCTCTAAAAAATGGAGTCATTCTGAGGGAGAAAAAAATAAGGAAATTTATCGAAATATGAGCAGTCAAGGAGAGGGAAGAAGGAAAACAGAAGTTAAAACAGGCTACTTCTTTTTTGAGACTTCATATTTATTTATTTATTTATTGTTTCAACTTGTTAGTCGCCCCTTCCGAGACATTATTGATAACATAATTTCTCTTACTACACATTTTTTCACAGAATTTTGTTGAGATAGGAAGACCCATAATTATACTTGATATTGAATCCTAATTTGGAACTTGCTAGATTGCTGCAGATTGCCTTGTAGGAGGAGTTTAGACAAGTCAGTTCAGTGAATCGTCAAGTAACAATATTTATTTGGGAGGAAAAAGGACTGTTCTTACGTGACTGCTGCCCTCTTATACCTTTCTCAAGAACATAATTTGTTTTACTCAGAATCCCATCAAAGTATTTAGGATAAATATGAAATGTGTAGATCATAGAACATAACAAGGAGACTATATAATTGAAACTTTGCCTTTTGCTGCCAATACCATTCTCTTTTCCTATAAGACCCCTGTTCTGATCCACTCAAAAACCTGCATCTTTGTCATAGGATTGTGACCTAAAACATTCCTAACATTTTCTGCTTCAAAGCCAGGTATATCTGACTCAGCATGAAGTTCCTTAGGAGCTTAAAATATATCTTGGTTTCCGCAAGCACCTGGATGCATGAAATCTGATAAGTGTTTCCAATTAGCCATTTCTCAGAATGTGTGAGCTCAGTCATGACTGCTCTGGAAAACAAAATATGTTGTAAATGGCTGTCCAGGGTGATAAAAGATTTATTTTCCAACAATAAATTTCACTTGAAGTGAAGGAACCCTTCATTGCCTGCAAGTTTCAACACTGCTATTAAAGTTGGATGTGGGCAGCACCCTGAGGAAAATAAGGGGGAAATATGTTGCTTATGCTGAGTTGTAGGGAGTATTCTAAAAATGATTCATTTTCAGGAAAGAAAAGATTGATAGGTGGTTATAAATTTGATTCAGGATTCACTGTGTTTTGACTCACATTAGTCCTACTGCCTTCAGTGTGTCCAGGAGCGGACATACACAGTATGTCCAGACAACATTCTGGACAATGCCGAATTAATTTGGCACAAACCAGGAAAACCCTGGTTTGTGATGAATTAATTTGATAGTGGGTTTTTTGGCGCCTTCCAAGGACTTCATCACACTAGAGAATGAATCCACTTTAAATCCAAGAAGGTATGGGATAAACCCACTACTTCTGGTATCTGTACTGCAGTCCAGACACCATTCCCACAGCTTTCCAGGATAAATCCCAAACCCCTCCTCGCTATGCCTTCCCCTCACATATTTATAGATGACTATCATGTCTCCTCTCAGCCTTCTCTTCTTCAAAAGTACTTACCTAGCCTCCATTGAAGAGCTGTGGCAGCTCTCCTGGCACGTAGAAATGACGTGCCAGGAGAATGAGGAAGGGAAGGAGGAAAATCGCTCCTTCCCTCCCCCCTTTCTCCTGGTGCGTCATTTCTACATGCCAAGAGAGCTGCCATAGCTCTACAATAGAAGCTAGGTAAGTACTTTTGAAGAAGAGAAGACTGAGAGGAGACATGATAGTCATGTATAAATATGTTAGGGGAAGTCACAGAGAGGAGGGAGCAAGCTTGTTTTCTACTGCCCTGGAGACTAGAATGCAAAACAATGGCTTCAAACTACAAGAAAGGAGATGCCACCTGAAGATTAGGAATAACTTCCTGACTACGAGAGCTGTTCAGCAGTGGAACTCTCTGCCCCAGAGTGTGGTGGAGACTCCTTCTTTGGAGGCTTTTAAATAGAGGCTGGATTGCCATCTGTCGGGTGTGCTTTGAATGCATTTTTCCTGCTTCTTGGCAGGGGGTTGGACTGGATGGCCCATGAGGTCTCTTCCAACTCTATGATTCTACATAACAGAAGCTGTGTTGAAGAGTTCTACTGGAATTTTCTTTGTGTGTTATGGAAACATGAATTGCACATGCAAAATAATTATAGGTTCTGATTTTTAAAAGCAAATTGATTGTGTATGCAGCAGTGCGTCCTGGTATTTACTTGAGTTTGGTTACAGGACTCCCTGTGGATACCAAAACCCATGGTCGGCCAACTCTCATTCTATGCAACATAGCAGTAAAATGTCCCTTATATAAAATGGCAAAATAAAAATTCATTTGGGGTAAATAAAAATTTATTCAATGTTGCAGTGAGGGTAGGGAATGGTTGTATCTGTAGATACAGAATCCCTATATATAAACTGTATTTAAGTATGCTAAAATGTCTACTTTTTATTTTCAGGGTTTATCTGGGGTGAAATCAAACAAATGTGGGATGGTGGCCTTCAGGATTATATCCATGACTGGTGGAACCTGATGGATTTTGTAATGAACTCTTTATATCTCGCAACAATATCGTTAAAAATTGTTGCATTTTCAAAGGTAAAACACAGACATGTATTCTTGCCATATTATATAACTTTCATTTACTTCAGAGATAGTTCTGTTCTGTTTCTTTTATTTTGACTTTCCTTGGTGGTCAATATACTACTGCATCCTATAGGAGAAAATGAAAGTTCTAAGAAAAGGTTTATGTTTTGTAGAGATCCTACCAGAACTGAACACTTTCAATTTCTGGTATCTTTTCTTGGGGGATAAGATTTTTAGCAATATCCTGACTTTTTATTTGAGATAGCTTTGAATTAAAGTGTATGCCCCTCAATCTTTGCTTAAGATAGGCTTGACTGACATAGATGGGTAGTTACCATAGTTGTAGCTGGTGGCATGCATACCAAATTGAATTCAACATAGCAAGGGGAGTATTTTTCCAAAATGACCTCAAAGGCACCACAGTCTGCAGCTGCAGTGTTAGGAAGCAATTTCTCATGATCTTTATGGAAATTATTTGTCCATTTGAATTTCCATGCTATTTGTAGCATGCCCTTTTCATTTTGTATCTGCTTTGAGGAGGACAACCATTTGCAAATGCATCCACTCACATTTTTTTTGTAATCCTAAATATGTGGTCTGGCATTATCTATGCCCTCTAAGTGCTCTGTTTATTCCTCTGTCATCCCACTTTCTCTGTTGCTTTTAAAATGTCCCAGATACCATTCCTCCTCCCACTTAGGGAGGGACAGAATCTTGCTGTTCCCAGTAATCTCCAGTAAAAGCCAATGACTGCTTATGTGTTCTTCCTCAATAACTGTTGCCATCTTGATCACATTATGATATTCTTTGACCACATGTGTCCCAGTTTTCACCTATGAAACGTTGGAGGGTTGCATTATATGTTTTTTGGATGTTGGCTGGGATACCAACTAGGACAGTGGTTCCCAAACTTATTTGGCCTACCGCCACCTTTCCAGAAAAAGTATTACTCAGCGCCCCCCTAGAAATTAATTTTTTTAATTTTTAATAGCAATTAAACAGAAAGACATATGTATTAATGTTTCTACATTTTTCGTAAAATATAATAAAGAAAGGTATAAATTAGAAACATTGAAGTCTGAAATTCTGAAACTATTTATTGAACTTAGAATAGAAAGGTAATACAAAAAAAGTTAAAACATTCAAAATCATCTTAATGAGAAGGATGAACCTGGTCTGCTGCTACCAATCTAGTAACCCTCGGCTCTATTTTCATCAGCAGTAATCTCAAATCATCGTAACTGACTATTTGCAATCAGTTTCTTTTTTTTGTTAATAAATTGGTTACCGCACTGAATCCATGTTCCACTAAATATGAAGGAAATACAATTAAGAACTTTTTAATTACAGCCCATATTTCAGGGTAAGCCGTAGGGATCTCCTTTTGCAGCCAGAATTGTTGGTAGCCACTTTTGAATTTAAATTTCAATTCATCATTTGTAGTTGCTTCCATCAGTTCTTCTCGTAACTGTGGAGATTCTTCTGTGTTTTCACTTGAAATCCAAAATCCAATCAGATATGTTCATTTTCAAAATATCATCAAATCGTTGATTAAAATCTGAATGGAGAGCATCCAAGTGCTCACAATAACAAAGTATGTTTTCATCTTTTTTTCTGCTCCTGATAAATTTGAGAACGGGCTGGATTCCCCTCATCCAAAATTTCGTTTGTACAGAAGAAGTTTTGTCACAAATGCAGAAATAACAGGGTTTTTTTATTAAATTCAGTTCATCACCTTGAAGCTGAAGATTGATTTCATTAAAATAGCATGTATAAGTGACATAAAAATTAAGTTGCTAAACATTAATTAAGGAATTGCATTACTTGTTGTGATCAGCAGTTTTATACCAGGAAAAAACTGTTCATACAACTTAATTTGCAAAACAACAATTTCAATGTGAACATTGAACCAATGTTCACATTGGCCTCCTTCTCCTTCCCAGCCAAGGGAGCAGCGAAGGGCACCGGGGACAGCCTCCCCAGGAAAGATGGATGGAGGGAGGGGGCCAGCCAGGTTGGGGCGCCCGCCCGCCATTCGCTCCCTCTTTCCCTCCGCAAAAATGGCTATGTCCAGAACCAGAAGGGAGGGAGGGAGGGAGGGAGGGAGAAGAGGGCCAGGTCCTCAGGATTGGACCTGGGGACAGAGCCAGGCACCCTCCCCACAACCAACACACCCAACTCCCCCTTAGCATTCTCAAGCTCCGAGAGTTGGGAGAGACCGCAGGGGCCGGCCATGGCATTTTTATTTGTTTCAACTTTTTTTTGGTCCAGGATCTGTGCCCCTCTCGGCTTGCTCCCCCTAGGACATGGCCTTATGGGTAATCTGGGCCTGGGCACTGCACAGCAACACTGGTTCCTTTTAATCCACATCCAAAATGGATTACAGTGTCTATGTAGAACCTCCCTTAGCCTAGGTCAGATCAGAGAACCCAGTCTGTGTGGAATGGTGGGGTGGTTCAGCGCAGGCACATAAATGCAGTGCCAAACTGGCATGAAACATGATAGCACAGGGCTGCATTATGGGCAGATAAAGGCGCTGCCAAGCCCCACAGTCTAGTTATGCTAAATCTGGCTTGGAGCTGCTTTCCGTCTCTCTAGCATTATGATCCCACCTTCCTCCTACATCCAGAAAAATTATACTTATCTGTGCTCTAGCATGTGACGCAGCTTGGAAAGAGCAAGCCCCCTCTCACTCCATCCAAATTGCTTTGTAATTCTGTTTTTTCAAGGACTGGGGAGAATGCAGATGTAATGGCAAACATTTCGTGAGTGACATACAGTGGTCTGTGACCTGGTTCAGATAACCCAGTTCAAAGCAGATATCTGCCTTTATATTCTGGAAGGGTCCCTTCCACATAGCTGAATAAAATTCTACATTTTCTGCTTTGAACTGGAATATGTTGCAGTGTGGACTCTGATAAAGCAGATATGGTGGGATTTTTGCCTTGATATTCTGAGTTATATGGCTATGTGGAAGGGCCTCTAGAGCAGTGTTTCTCAAACTACTCCAGGTGTTTTGGACTTCACCTCCCAGAAATCCCAGCCAGTTTACCAGCTGTTAGGAATTGTGGGAGCTGAATTCCAAAACATGTGGAGGAGCACAGTTTGAGGGCCCTTCCACACAGCCATATAACCCAGAATATCAAGACAGAAAATCCCACAATATCTACTTTGAACTGGATTATCTTAGTCCACATTGTCATATATTCCAGTTTAAAGCAGAAAATGTGGGGTTTTATTCAGCTGTGTGGAAGGGGCCTGAGAAACTCTTAATTAGAGAGGCTGAGGTGCTTTACCATTCTTTGCAAACAAGCATATGTTTGGTTTGCTTCATAGTTACAATATACAATACAAAACTTTATTATGGTCACTTACCAGCACAAAGTGGGGCACAAGCGTCCTGGGAGGGGAAGGACAACCCCCCAGTGAAGCAGTTATTAAAAAGTAGATTAGAAAACAGTTTAAAATCACATTTTAAAACACAGCTTAGTGATAGGAGGGGTAAAAAAAAAAACACTGGAGGGGCACTAAAGGGGAAGGGAGGCGAGCCTAGTAGTATTTCAGCTGTAACATGTTGCTGTAACTACATTCCCAACATGGTGTTGCCTTGTGGGGTCAATCATCATCCATCTAATTTTAAGTGCTGCAGCACAAAACTTAGCAACACTGTAAGTTATTGTAGTGTTAGGGTTGTGCTTAGTCTGTAATCAAGCTTCATAGTTATATACTACCCGTTATTGAAAAGGGTCCCCTAGAACTGCAAACAGTACATTTGATCTGCATATTAAATTATTGTTAATGTTGCCTCACTCTTTTCTTTTCAGTACAGTGGACTGCTCCCAAGACAGAGCTGGGACATGTGGCACCCAACCCTGGTGGCTGAGGCCCTGTTCGCTATTGCAAACATTTTTAGTTCTCTCCGCCTAATCTCATTATTCACTGCAAATTCTCACCTGGGACCATTGCAGATCTCCCTTGGAAGAATGCTGCTGGACATCTTAAAGTTTCTGTTCATCTATTGCCTTGTGCTGCTAGCTTTTGCAAATGGACTCAACCAGCTATATTTCTATTATGAGACTACTGAAACTGATCGCTGCAAAGGGATAAGGTGTGAAAATCAAAACAATGCATTTTCAACGTAAGTTAACATATCCCTTCCTACTATTTCACAGCATTTTTACTGTTTTACAGAATTCTATTTACTTCTGTATTGATTTATTTCTAAAACATTGTATGGAGGACTGAAATTGTTTCAAGAAATGTAAACTGCATGACACCAGTGCTAGAAGGCCTTGGTCATAAAAAATATTTGACATCTGTAATTATAGAAACTAAACTAGATCGACACTCTCTGGAGGCTATATGGTCATAATAGAATCATAGAATCATTGAGTTAGAAGAGACCTTCTGGGCCATCCAGTCCAACCCCCAGCCAAGATGCAGAAAATCACATTCAAAGCACCATCCAGCCTCTGTTTAAAAGCCTCCAAAGAAGGAACCTCCATCACACTCTGGGGCAGAGAGTTCCACCGCTGAACATCTCTCACAGTTAGGAAGTTCTTCCTCATGTTCAGCCATTGTTCCGCATCCTAGTCTCAAGGGCAGCAGAAACCAAGGTTGCTCCCTCCTTCCTATGACTTCCCCTCACACATTTATACATGATAGATAATGCAATTGTTCTGAATGCCATGATGTATTTCATAGTTGAATAAGGGCAACCTCATTTGGAATACAGTGATGTGGCGCTGGAACAGATTTCCCATTCACGGCATCGCTGCTGTTTGTATACTTCCAGTCCATTGTGGTAAAGTGGAAAGGAGTGCCAGCTTTGTTATATAAAGACTTGGGAATGAATGTATGAAAGGTTTGATTTCCCAGTCACATTAAACCCCT
Source organism: Anolis apletophallus (assembly GCA_030556195.1). NCBI lineage: Eukaryota > Metazoa > Chordata > Lepidosauria > Squamata > Anolidae > Anolis > Anolis apletophallus. The sequence goes on along the minus strand of JARBWK010000001.1, from coordinate 180,371,730 downwards.
GGCATAGACTTTTATTGCCCCCCTGTTTTCCCCAATTTCTTTTTGATTGTCCTCATCATATGGTCTTCTATAGATCTTGTATATATACAGCAATTGTATGTCCCATATTGACCTTTATGGCATGACTGCAAAGGAGTCACGACTCAAGAGATTCAAAAAACAAATTGCAGGCTAAGAGTTTTGGCCTCATGTAAGCCGCCCCGAGTCCCTTCTGGGAGATGGGGCGGGGTATAATAAATAAAGTTCAATAATAATAATAATAATAATAATAATAGACCTTCCCAGCCCTCATGAACTTACCAAGGACTCTCTGGGTTTCCCCTCTTATGAAAATAATAAACTTTATATCAACTTGGATGGGTGGGATGGTGGTGGGTATGAATCCCTTTACACTCAATGTATTTTTCCCTGCATGTCCCATTTTCCATGTATTCTCCATGTATTTGGGGGGGCACGGAACCCCTGTAAGGGGTGGCCGCCATGGATAGCCCTATACAACATGGCAGAAGCCCGTGGGCGGGTCCCCGAGGAGCCAGGAGTCACGGCAGGGGAAAGAAGGCGCCCTCAGTTGTTGGCTCCTGGTTTGGATGGTGGCCGGTGGCGGTCGAGCGGGGGCTGCCGGGGCTGGAGGCTCAGAGGCGGCAGGTCGAGGGGGAAGCCCCCACCCAGCCGGGCCTGGAGAGGCCCCTCCGAGCCCGGCTGCCAGGCGCATGCTTTGAATGCTTGCCCTCTCTGTGCCCAAGCAACCTTGGCCAAGGCAGAGGAAAGGCCCCTTTTCAGGGCGAGGGCTTGGTGGGGAGCGCACCAGAGAGAGAGAGAGAGAGAGAGAGATTGAGGACACACAAGGAGAGCAGAGGAGGGGCTGCGAAGGGAAACATGTTTCTTGAGAGGAAGGGAAGGGAGAGATGGGAAAGCAGGCCTCCTCCTGTAGAAAGCCCTGCTGATGGTTCCCTTTCTGATTCAGTTAGCTTCGCAAATAGGATACCTTGGAAATGGAGGAAGGGGAGTAAAGAGACCTGGGAATCTGGAGGATTCATGTGCACTCTTCACCCCACTTGGTTCCTATGGAATCCAAGGAGTTACAGTTTTAAAAGGCCTTTGTAGTCTTCCCTACCAAAGAGGGCTGATTCATCACCAAATTACAACTGCCCTGATTCCAAAGAATTGAGCCACAGCAATCTCAAACAGTGGGGGTTGGGACCCGGGGGGGGGGTCACAAGGGGTGCCAGAAGGGTCGCCAAAGACCACCAGAAAACTCCGTATTTTCTGTTGGTCATGGGGATTCAGTGTGGGAAGTTTGGCCCAATTCCATTGTTGATGGGGTTCAGAATGCTCTTTTATTATATTTATTTATTTATCATTCTTGTATGCCGCCACTCCCCGAGGGCTCGGAGCGGCTCACAATCACAAGCATAAAACAGATAAAAACATCAGATAAACTATTCTAAATCTATTATATAAAGTGGTTCCCTTCATGGAACGACAGTCCCAAACAGAGAAACCTTACAATGCAGAAACACCAAACTTGCCAACAGAAATAGGCCTCAAGCAAGGTATGTTTGTAGCAAAGAAACTTTCCCCCCCCAAAACAACAAGTAAAAAAACTACATTTCCCAGCATCCTCCGGGGCTGCCAACGACTCTCCCAGCCTCTACATTCTGACAACATGATTGGCTGCCAATAAGGGCGGATTTGCATAACTCCTGTACTGGCCAGCCAACATGAACATTTCAACCCATAATAAACTGTCAGAGGAGGACAAGGCAAAGGGCTGAGGCACAAACACAAACACCCAATTCACTACCCACAGAAAATTTACACCCCTACAAATCACAGACCACGCCCAAAATTGACAGTAAGGCTTCATTAACTTAATTTCCCTGACTAGCCCTCACTTAATGGAATGCTGTTTACGCTCTGAATTGACAGTAAGGCTTCATTAACTTGATTCTCCCGACTAGCCCTCAGCTCATTGGACATTGTGTATGGCCTGAATTGACAGTAAGGCTTCATTAACTTGCTGTTCCTGACTAGGCCTCAGCTCATGGGACATTGTGTATGGCCTGAATTTACAGTAACCTACCTTGGCACACAGAGCCCCTATGACCCACGCTACATTCTACTACAGTTTGGAGGAGGGTGGACCATGGATTATGGGACTTGAAGTACCTCCATGGATAATGGGATTTGTACTACTTCAAAACCCATCATTCCCCACAGACCACTGTGGCCCCAGAACCAAGACCAATAAAGACCAAACTTGGCACACAATGCCCCCCATGACCCACACTCCATCCGACTGCAGTTCAGAGGAGGACACACCATGGATAATGGGATTTCAAGTACCTCCACTCACTTCCAAAGTTAACTTCCAAGCATCAACCTCTACATCAACACAGCAGACGGAAAGACAAAAAACATTGTATATCTACAAGCTCTGCAGAATGCCAGCAACACCACAAACCAACAACTCCCCAGGACTTCAACATCCCACCCACCAGAACAACCCACAACGACACAGCCAGGGCCCCAACAACACCATAACTAACAACAATTCCAACCCTTACATGCTCAGACTTTCTCGCATCTCCTAAATAGGGCACAGCAACGCGTGCCGGGTACAGCTAGTTTAAACTAAAACCAACTCTGCAGGATTACAAAAATCAGCAACTAAATGCCAGTTTGAAGAGATAGGTTTTACAGGCCCTGCGAAAGGCAAGGAGGTCTTGCAGGGCACGCATCTCAGCTGGCAGAGTATTCCAGATAGTTAGAGCCACCACAGAGAAGGCCCTACGCCGGGTTGAGGCCAGATGGATGGTCTTGACACCAGGCACCTCGAGGAGATTCAGATCTTTAGAGCGGAGTGATCTCTGGGGTTGATAGGGGGTGAGACGGTCCCTTTAATTGTAGGTGAACTACAAATCCCAGAAACTGCAACTCCCAAATGTCAAGGTCCATTTTTTCCAAACCTCTACAGTCTTTTCTGTTAGCCATGGGAGTTCTGTATGCCAAGTTTGGTTCAATTCAATGGTTGCTGGATTTCAGAATAATAAGAGAAAATGTTTGGTTCAGTTCCATTGTTGGGATTGGTAGATGCAGGATCAATGATGTTTCTGGTTGCTTGACAGTTATATTTGCTTTTTGTATTTTTTCCATATCAGGCCATCCCAATAATAATAATAATAATAATAATAATACCTTTGGGGTTCCCTTCCAACTGGTTGAGTCTTATAACAATAAAAAGTCCTTCAACATATTTTGTGGAATGTGAATTCAGTGCGGTAACCAATTTATTAACAAAAAAAGAAACCGATTGCAAATAGTCAATCGTGGTGATTTGAGATTACTGCTGACGAAAATAGAGCCAAGGATTACTAGTTTGGTAGCAGCATGCCAGGTTCATCCTCTCATTAAGATGATTTTGAATGTTTTAACTTTTTTGTATTATCTTTCTATTCTGAGTTCAATAAATAGTTTCATAATTTCAAACTACAATATTTCTAATTTACACTTTTATTTATTATATTTTATGGAAAATGTAGAAAATTAATACATATATATTTCTGTTTATTTGCTATTAAAATTATTTAAAAATTAATTTCTAGGGGGGCGGTGAGTAAATTTTTTCTGGAAAGGGGGCGATAGACCAAAAATGTTTGGGAACCACTGGTGTAAGATTGGATAAAGAAAAAAAGGTGCAGATGGGGTTTCAAATTTATACCGTTAAAGTGAGGGGGGTCCTAATAGGGGAGCTATTTGTGGAATTGTTGGAACCAGATGGATCATGATGAGAAGGTTCCAAGCGATCAATAAGGGGGCGAAAATGAGGATCTACAAACACCTTCCTGATGGTAATGGCCCATCCTTTTAGGCATGATCGAAGTGCTAGTAGCTCATCAAGCCACGAATTGTCTTCCGGTGTAATAAGAAGACAGGTAGAGCGATCATATGATTGATAGTCTCTACGTAACCGCGTTATGGCTTTCAACCTGGAAGCTTCCCAGAAAGGACGGGTCCTTTTATGTTTTTATTGTAGGGCTGCATGACTGAAACATGCTGCCTGTTTACATTGTTGTTATCCGCCCCGAGCCTGCAGGGAGGAGCGGAATATAAGACTGAACAATAAATAAATAAATAAATAAATAAATAAATAAATAAATAAATAAAGTTCATGAGTTTGGGGTAAAGTTCATAGAAAAAGCTCATGACAGTCCATAAAGGCTGGGGGAAACGTTCATGATAATTCATAAGCTGGAGCCATAGAATTTTGGGGGAAGTTCAAGAAGATGAGCATTAGAGAATCATTGTGAAGTCAGGGAAAGCGTCCATTTAGACCAGCACTAAGAAGATGTCCTGTTCTTGGAGTTGAAGTGAACTGTAGTTCCCAATCCGTTCTGGGCCAAGCATGGCCAGCTTGCTTTGGTGGGGTCCCTTGGGAGGAGCACAAAGCGAACCCCTGAGCTGCAGGCCCTCACGAACCCCAGGGAATGGCGGTGGGGAATGATGAGAAGTAGGAGCAATGAGAAGCAGGAAACCGACAAAATTTGACAATCAGCTGTACTCCTTTAAAAATATTACTTTAAACTAAGAGGTTTATTCCCGGGGCGCAGAGGCCCATTTGAAGAATCTGAGATAGCAGATAGGGTTAGAATTCTAGTAGGAAAAATATGACACCAAAATGGGAGCGATCCATTGACTTGTGGATACGGGGGCCCAATGGGTTTCAGTATCCATGGTTCAAAGAAACACAGCCCTGGCCTCCCCGGAACGCCACAAAGACATCCCGGGCAGGCCCGCAGTGTTCTGTGGCCTGGAAAGGTTTGGTTCATGGTTTAGGTTAGCTGAGACAGTAAAGGACACAATGTAAGACTATAGAGAGTTAAGTTACAGTTTAGATACTTTTATTGGGGGATTAGTTACAATGTTTGGAAGGGGAAAGAAGCAAGGTAAGAAGAGATCTTTTGTTAAGGCTGCTGCTGTGGCCACACTTCCCAGCGATGCTGGCCCAACGGGGCAATCAGTAACTGTGGAACTCCCTGCTGTAGGCCAGAATGCAGGAGGTCTTTTGGTGTCCCCTATCAGCCTGAGTCCAACAATCTCTCCAGGCTGAGCTGCCTCAGCTCGGCCTTGCCTCAGGTTCAGCTGACACAGGTGTAACAAAATGCTCAATTAAAGTATAGGTTTTAGGTAGGTTTATTAATATTAGCTGAAAATTGGACAGAGGCCCCAGGTGTTGTCATAGCAACATAGCCTCCAGGCTAAAGAAAAGGGGCGGAGCCAACTGTCACTGGAGGAAAAAGAATGTTGGTTTAAAAAAAGAGTCACTTGGTGGCTGAATGAACGAGAGGATGGTTGATCCTAATTGTGTGTAGTTGGGCCCTAGATGAGTTTAAGGGTGGTTAGTCCTCAGGAGGTGGGACGAGACCAAAAAGTTTAGGCTGCTGACAGGTAGTCAGTTAGAGAAAGGCTGCATTAAATGGTGAGTTAAGGTCTGGAAAGGAAAAGCTGAGGAACAGCTGAGAAATTGGTTAAAGAAGCAAGCTAAATATATTTATTTATTTATTTATTATTTCAACTTGCTAAACCGCCCTCCCCGAGGCTCAGGGCGGTTTCCAGGCACATAAAAAACATCAAGATAAAAACATCAAGATAACGCATCCTAAAAACAACCTAAAAACATCCTAAAACTATAAAATACTGAAGCAGCCAAATTAAGGAGTTATGGAACTCCAAGTACCAAGTTAACTTTACCAAGCTACCTGATCGTGCGGGCGCAAGGATGAGGAAGAACACACGGCAACTGTGAAATAGGTGAAAATCAAAAGGATTTATTTCTGGCACCAGCTGGTGGGCTCTTGCCAGCAGAACACGGCTGCAGATAGGGGCAAAAGACCCCGTCACTTCTCATACAAAGACATTTATACCTCAATGGAGTCATTTCAGTTAAGCCCACCCTCCGTGCCAGCAACGGAGGGTGTCAGACTCTCTGTCATGCGCAGTGCTTTCTTTATTCGCATTAAGTTCTCCCATAGCACAATCTGTACTGCTTTTCACCCATCTAGCCTATGTTATCTCAAGTCAGGCACAGGGTGTATTAGAATGCTTCAATCACAGTGTTATTCTCATATTGCAAGTGCCTGTCTGATTCTTGGCACAGGAACACGCATTTCAAAGCTAAACACGCATGTAGCATCACTCTCTGACTGTACTTTTTGCACGGAAAAGTTCCAAACCCGCTTTAATACCATGACAATCATGGCCAGTTACAAGCACAAAATTACCTAGACAGACTAATCAGAGCAAGCTGATTCAAGTGGCAGTGGCTGATTCAAGTGGTTGGCTGTTCAAGCATCACTCAGGCCAAATGCCTGCTTGAACAGCCAGGTCTTACTTGACCTGCGGAAGGACATCAAGTCCCGCAAGGCTCGTGTCTCAGGTGGCAATGAGTTCCATAGAACCGAGGCAGCCACTGAGAACGCCCTCTGCCGCGTGCTAGACAACCTGCAAGTTTTCAGACCCGGTACCTCGAGCATGTTAAGGCCCTCTGAACGCAGTGATCTTCTGGGTGTATATGGGTTAAGACGCTCCCTTAGGCACCCTGGCCCCAAGCCATATAAGGCCTTGAAAGTCAGGACTAACACTTTGAAGGAGACCCGGAATTCAATTGGCAACCAGTGCAGTTCGCGCAGGAAAGGTGTTATATGGGAAGATCTTGTAGCTCCCAGCAACAGGTGGGCTGCCGCGTTCTGCACCAGTTTGAGTTTCCGGATCACCGACAGAGGTAGGCCAATGTACAGCGCGTTACAGTAGTCGAGCCTCGAGATGACCGTGGCTTGGATCACCGTGGCCAGGTCGCAACGGGAGAGATAGGGAGCCAGACGTTTTGCTTGCCGCAGGTGGTAGAAAGCTGTCTTGCAGGCACAAGCGACTTGTGCCTCCATAGACAGCTGGGGGTCCAGCCAGACCCCAAGGCTCTTAACAATGGACTGCGGGCACAGTGCCACGCCGTCAAACATCGGCAGCTGGATCTCCCTCCCCCGGGTGGCCCAGCCACAAGATCTCCATCTTTGCCGGGTTCACCTTCAACTTACTGGCTCGCAGCCATGCAGTTACGGCTTCTAGGCAAAGCTGGAAATGATTGGGTACAGATTCCGCCCCGGCGTCCGTCCTCAGAACGAGCTGGGTGTCATCAGCGTACTGATGGCATTCCAGCCCGAAACTCCGTACCAGTTGGGCAAGTGGTCGCATGTAGATGTTAAATAACAGCAGGGAGAGAATGGCTCCCTGAGGCACCCCACATTGTAAGGGGGAGCCCTCGGAAACCACCCCTCCCCACTTCACTCGCTGCAGGCGGTTTTGGAGGAAGGAAGACAGCCAGTTGAGGGCTGTTCCCCTCACCCCCGCCACCGCCAGGCGGTGTGTCAAAAGTTGGTAATTGACAGTATCAAACGCTGCCGTGAGGTCCAATAACACGAGCAGCGCTGATCCGCCTCGATCCAACTGGCAACGGAGTAGGTCTGTGATGGAGACCAGGACGGTCTCTGTCCCATGCCCGGAACGGAAGCCGGACTGGAAGGGGTCTAGCCAGGATGTGTCATCCAGGAATGCCTGCAGCTGCTCCATTGCTGCCCTCTCAATTACCTTGCCCAGGTACGGTAAGTTGGACACAGGGCGGTAATTGGAGGGAGCCGCGGGGTTTAACCCTGGCTTCCTCAGCAATGGAGTTACCACCGCCTCTTTCAACTCCTCTGGAAAAGCTCCTTGCTCAACGGAGCAGTTGACTATATTCAACAGAGGGCCACGTAACTCCTCCACGCAAGATCGAATTAGCGTGGAGGGACACGGGTCGAGGGAGCAGGTGGTAGGTCTAAGGGCTGCGACAATCCTGTCGACATCCTCTGCGTCCAGTGGTCAAAACCTGTCGAAGGTGGATCCAGCGGAGGGACACAGGGTCTCCAGCTCATGTACCATATCAACTGTGGCAGGAAGGTCCCGGCGGAGCATCGCAATCTTGTCTGCGAAGTGACTCTGAAAAGCCTCGTTATTTGGGATGGTAGGGACCATCGTCAATTGCCGAATTATCCTGAACAATTGTGCCAGGCGTGAGTCTGCAGACGCTATCAAGGAGGCATAGTAAGAATTTTTCACCTCCTTGGTAGCATGCTCATAAGTCTCCATAAAGAGCTTATAAGCTGATTCCGAAGGTCCCTCATGGAGCTTCCTCCACGGCTCTAGCCATCTCTTCTCCCGCTTTAAGGCTCTAAGATCTTCAGAGAACCATGGCGAACGACACTTGCGGGGTCGGAGAGAGCGCTTAGGGGCAATCCCGTCGAGAGCAGTGGATAACTTACAGTTCCAGGTGGTAACTAGCTCCTCGAGCAAGACGCTGACAGACTCCAAGTCCCTCAGGGCATTCCGGAACCTGGTTGGTTCCATAAGTCCCTTCGGGCGAACCCAAATTGGTTCGGCACCCTTGCCAGGAGGTGGTGGGGACTCGACCCGGACTCTTAGAGCACAGTGATCCGACCATGGCACCTCTATTACGGAGGTGACGGACACTTGGACACCCGCAAAGAAGATCAGATCGAGAGTGTGCCCTGCTCGATGCGTGGGGCCCGATTTGGCCAAGGAAAGGCCCAGCGCCGCCATGGTGGACACTAGGTCCCCTGCTGCAGATGGAGAGGAGGCTGTGTCGGCGTGGACATTGAAGTCCCCCAGCACCACAAGTCTAGGGAACCTCAATGCCCACTCCGCCACAGTCTCTAGCAACAGGGATAGGCTTCTCGCATATAAGTTCTTATGTACTCACACAACCTGTTCTTATGTACTCACACAACACTCTTTTATGAAGAAGAGTATAGTTTGAAGAGTAGTTTGAAGAGCCATCTGAGGGCTCGCACTAAGACTCTAAACCAGGGGTGCCCACACTTTTTCAACATGCGAGCTACTATATGAACAATCAAGTTGAAAAGATCACCTGTTGTGCATATTTATTTATTTATTTATTTATAAATTCGATTTGGTAGACCGCTCTCTCTGGAGCCCAGAGCGGTTTACAACATAAAAACAGTAAAACATCAATAAACAGATAAAAGACGTATACCCAAAAGCCCCACTCCCCAACAGATGATACCGGCAAGCAACAATATGGAGAAGTAATACATGGCAGGACGGTATGTTGGCAGCTGGCGAACTATAGGAGGCATCAGTTAGGACCAAATGCCTGCCTATATAACCAAGTCTTCACAGACTTGCGGAAGGCCAACAAGCCCCGCAGTGCTCGTATCTCCGGCAAAGAATTCCAGAGGGTCGGAGCGGCCACTGTAAATGCTCTCTGCCGGGTGCTCGACAGCCTACAGATCTTAATACTAGGGACCTCTAGTATTAGGGACCTCTTAATACTAGGGACCTCATGTACGCACGCATGCTCCTACTGCAGCCTTCCGTCCGCGCGGGGCTTCTTTCTTGCCTGCCCACGAACTCGCCGCCGCGCACACCCGGGAAGGGGATCCTCCTTGCTTGCGCGCGCTCTCTCTCTTAAGACTTGTTGCCTTCCTCCTTCCTGCTGCGTGCTTTCGTGAAGCAGGAAGTCCCCATCCCGTCCTGCTTCTTGAGTACACAGCAGGCCCCTCCCACGCACGCAGCAGGAGAGCATTTATAGGCGTACCCGCCAGCGCTCCGGCCGGATATGGCTTCGGCGGCGGCTCAGAAGGCGCAGGGCTGGGAAGAGGGGCCGCCCGGGTGATACCTGGGCCGGGAAACTCAACCGAGAGAGGGACCCACGTGAGGCTGGAGCCTCCCCACGGCAGCCTCCCCCCCTCCCTCGAGGCTTCCTTACCTGGGCAGGAGAAGGAAGAGTGGAAGAGGTGCTTCCCCAAAGTGACAGGTGCAGTGGGGGGGCGCCCTTCCTTCCTTCCTTCCTTCCTTCCGAGGGTGTCACTTAGAAAGGACGCCCAAGTGGACGGCTGGCAGGAAGGAGGACCCCTCCCACTGGTGGCAGTCTATGCCCACAGGGGAGAGAGAGAGAGAGAGAGGGGGGGGGGGTGGCTCTTCCTATCCGGCTCTGAAGAGCCACCCTCTTCCCCCCCTCCCCCGTGGGCCCTTGCCGCCTTTCTCCTTCAAGGGCAAGAGAGGGCGAGGCGGAGAAAGGCGGCGAGGGCACAAGCAGCAGCAGCAAGTGGAGTCTCCATCCCCGCAGCCCCCTCCTCCTCGGGTTCAGCCCCAGGAACACCGCGGAGCCCTCCCTCCTCGCCCCAACCAAGGAAAGAAAGCAGCCCCACACAGCTCGCTCGCCCCGGTCTCAGCTTGGAATGGGAGTCCCGAGGGCAGCAGCAGGGTTTGTGGCGGGGCTTGCTTGGCTTTGCCCCACTTTGCCCGGCCTCCTTCGCCTCTTTCTCTCTCTCTCTCCCTCTCTCCTTCCAGCGCCCGCCTGCCAGCCTGCCAAAAGGATTAGAAAAAGTTCTCCGGATTTCTTTCTTCTCTCCTTGGTTCTCTCTCTCACACACACACACACACATTCCCTCCATCCCTCCCACAGCCTCGCATCCTATCTGTGCTCGTGCCTTCGCCTTGCTCCCCCCCCCCCCCCCAGCAGCAACCAATGGGCGGTTATGTCACCACACCATGCGTTGCAAGACGAGCGCCAGGGCCTGCCCACTAAAGCCTCATTTTGGCAAAAGAAGCCCCGCAAAGGTGGTGGCAGGAGCGCACATGCGCGTGCATGGCAGGAGTGCGCCATCCGGCTGGTGAGACAGATCCCCTGGAAGAGGGCCGAAGATCACCTAGGTGCTCCCGATCACCGTAATGAGCACCCCTGCTCTAAACTATCTAGTCCATGAGATGCTTTTTGCAGACAATGCTGCCCTTGTCGTCCATTCAGAAGCAGCCCTGCAGTGCCTAACATCCTGCTTTGCAACAGCTGCAGAGCTGTTTGGGCTGGAAGCAGGGGCGGTCTAAGGTAATTTTAAATGGTAGGCGAACATTATTTTGGTGCCCCCCCCAAAAAAACATGATTTTGCCGCCCCCCATGTAAAACAAATATACAATTATAATATCACAATACCATTAGTAGTATTATATTGTATCAATGTATATACAATATATTATACCATACTCATACTATATTATATCATAATTATATTATACTACATTACTGTCAGCTCCGGTTGGTTCGTTTCATGCCATAACGGACCAAGCCGATCACGCCAATTGATATGGACACTGCCGGGCGGGAAACCACCAGGCTCATCCCCTTTGATCTGCCAGATACCTTCCTGGTCTTTGATATGTGGACTGGCCATCTGGTCAAGCCTTGGAAGGAGGGACCCAGCGGGGGCGGGCCGGGGGGATCCTTGAGGATGTTTGCGCGGGCTTTTCTTTAGTCTATCTTTGTTCAGCCTGGAGTAAGGAGCCAATAAATGATCTATCTTCCAATCTGCTTGGAGTGAGTTTGGTTTATCGGAACCCCCCTTTCCGGAGCATTACATAAAGATAGACTCACCAACTTCTACGGCCGTGAAAACCCTCCGACCGTAACCAACTTCGCAGAGATGTCTCAAGCCGAAGGGAAGCCCCTCGAAGAGCAACCTCCGGCAACCTCGGATGAGGAGGAGGAGGACGAGGGTGAGGACGAGACCGAAGCCGGAGCGTCCGGTGGAGAACCACAGGTGGTGGTGACCGGGATGGAAGGGGAGGAAAACCTCGACCAGGCCCGCCCGCCGAAGGACGTGGTTCGTCGCAAGTCGAAAGCACCCAGCACGGAGATGTTGCGGATGGAGGTGCAGATGTTCCAGATGTCGGAGGCGATGCAGAGGATGCAGGCGCAACTGGACCTACTAATGAGTAGGCCGGAGGAGAGGCCTTGGGAGACCCCCGAGCCCGTCTTCCCTGGAAGAGGCCGGAGCCGAGGAGTGAGACAGCCAGGGAGACCCTCGGTGAGGTTCTCGGAGGAGCTCCTCCGACCCAGAGGGGATGCCTCTACACCCCATCTGGGCCTGGGGGACCAGAGCCAAGAGATGACGGGATCTCGGAGAGACCTAAAGGTAAAGTTCGACGGGGACCCCCGCCAACTATCATACTTTGTCACCAACGTCCAGAATTACATGGTGGACTATGGGGACACGTTTCCCTCCGAAGCGGCCAAGGTGCGGGCTGTGGGGGCCAACCTAAAGGAGGCCGCGGCCGACTGGCTGATACAGCTGACAGACACTCGATCGCCGCATCTGATGCGGTTAGACGCTCTGTTGGAGGCCCTGAGGACCCGCTTCGGGGACCCGTTAGCCGGGGAGAAGGCCAAGGCCCAATTGAGGAGGATTTACCAGGGCCAGAAAACCGTCTCAGAGTACGCCCTGAACTTCCGAGCCCTAGCGGGGAAGATCCGGGGTTGGTCTGAATCCACTATACTCGAGTGCTTCAAGGCAGGCCTAAGGCAGGACATTCTAGAATGGGCGATGCACCAAGGAAACCCCGAGACCCTGGAGGACTGGATAGCCTTGGCAGGGAGAGTGGAATGCGACATGGAGCAAATGCCTAGGCGCCACCGAGATGGCGGGAGGTCCCGCGGGATGGGGACGGGCCCACCGGGGCGGTCGGGACCAACCCGGCGACCTTCCCCCCGACCCCGGTCAGCCAGCCGGGAAAGCCAGAGAGGGAAGAGAGGAGCCTGCTTCTCGTGCGGACGAGAAGGACACCGAGCAGCGGAGTGCCGAAAAAAGTCCCTCGCCGAGGCGGAGCGGGCGGCGGAGGCCAAACCGGCAATACCGGCCAAAACCCCTGGCCGAGGCAAGGCAGCAGCGGCGGCGGAGACGGCGCGGGCACCCAGGCCCCTACGGGCAGCTGAGGAGCCGGAGCCGGAGACGGAAGAGAGCGACTCCGAGTGGATGGCGGGAAACGACAACGATCTGCTGTAGACGCCCGATGATAGATAGCGGGTGCACCAGGTGCCTGATGTCCCCGAGATTAGCGAGGCAGCTGGGGATAAAGCCACAAGCCCTGATCGAGCAGATCCTATTCTCCCAGCTAGACGGGTCCCCGCGAAATGGGAAGCCAGCCACCCACAAGACAGGAGGGATCAGAGTACAGATGGGGTCCCACCGGGAAGAGCTAAAGTTCGTCATTTCAGCAATGGCACACCAACCCATCATCCTGGGGGCCCCCTGGCTGCGCAACCAAAACCCACGAATCAATTGGGAGACCGGAGCAGTGCAGTTCAGGAGCGGAGAGGCTCGGGCAAGGCTAGATGACCTTGAAGACGCGGACACCCCAATCCATGAGGGAGCGGGCGTGGGGGCAGCAGAGAGCCAGCCCGGCGAAGTCCCGCGAGAGTATGAGGACTTGGGGGAGGTCTTTAGTGAGCGGGAAAGTGACCAGCTGCCCCCCCACCGGAAGTCCGATTGCGCAATCGAGATTGAAAAAAGCGCCAAGTTGCCCAGCCCGAAACTGTACGCCCTGTCCGAACCCGAAAGAAAGGCATTAAGAGACTTTATTGATAAAAATATAGACAGAGGTTTTATTGAAAAGTCAACCAGCCCGATGGCAGCCCCCGTCCTGTTCAGGCCAAAGGCGGACGGATCGCTGCGACTGTGTGTAGATTACAGAGGCCTCAATGCTATCTGCACTTCTAGCCCCTACCCGTTGCCACTGATGTCTGAGATCCTGGCCCAGCTGGGGGAGGCGCAAATCTTCACCAAACTGGACATCCGAGAAGCGTTTTACCGGATTCGGGTGCGAGACGAAGACTGCTGGAAGACCGCATTCAACTGCCATCTGGGCCAGTACCAATTTCGGGTCACACCATTCGGACTTAAGGGTGCCCCCGGATTTTCCAGCAGTTCATCAACGAGATCTTCAGGGACTTACTCTACAAGGGAGTTCTAGTGTACTTGGATGACGTGTTAATTTATTCCAAATCCGAGGCGGAGCACGCCGAGATGACCCGGGAAGTGCTGCGACGGCTGCGGAGAACCAGCTATTTGTCAAGCTGTCCAAGTGTGAGTTCCACCGACAGGAACTGGACTATCTGGGGTATCGCATCTCCACGCGAGGCTTGGCCATGGATCCAAATAAGGTGAGAGACGTGCTCGCGTGGGAGGCCCCGCGGACCCGGCGGCAACTACAGGGCTTCTTGGGGTTCGCCAACTTTTATAGACAGTTCATCCAGAACTTTGCTAAAATAGCGCTCCCCTTAACTGAACTATTGAAAACCAAGGGCTTGGGGGGCATACCTGTCCAAGAAATTCACCCCGTCGGAGAAGCGGTGGCATGTATGGGAGAAGGAGTCCTTTGCCGTTCGGGCGGCGCTGAGCCACTGGAGGCAATTCTTGGAAGGCACCGCGCTGACCTTCGATGTGTGGACGGACCACAAGAACTTGCAGGCACTCCAACCCCCCAGAGGCTCAACGCCAAGCAGCTGAGATGGGCGCAGTTTTTCAGCCGCTTCAACTTCCAGCTTAAGTATCTGCCGGGCCCGAAAAACGTGTTGGCCGACACGCTTTCCAGAATGCCTGAGGCTGACTACTCGGCGCCGGAGGAAGTGGGGACCGTGTTCTCCAAAAATCAGTTGGGCTTAGTGGCCCGCACCCGGCGGCAGATAAGGCCCCAAACCCCACGGTCCCGGGGACCCCAGAACTGTTGACAGAACTGGCAGCAGCTTATGGAGCAGACACCTGGCTTAAAGAGCACCGCGAGGACTTAACTGAGGCTAAAGGCATATGGTACTACAAAGACAAGTTATATGTCACCCAAAGCCAGAGGGCTCCGGTCCTGGCCCAAGCTCATGACTCCAAATTGTCTGGCCACTTCGGCCTCACTAAAACTCTAAAGCTATTGGCCCGGCAATTCTGGTGGCCGGCCATGAGAAAGGACACTAGTGACTACATAGCGGAATGTGGAGTGTGCGCACGGAACAAGCCCAAGATGGGCCGGCCGACAGGGCTGCTGCAACCGGTAGCCGACCCGGCCGAACCTTGGAGCGAAATAGCAATGGACTTCGTCGTCGACCTGCCGCCCAGCAGCGGATACACCACCATATGGACGGTGGTGGACCTGTTCTCTAAACAGGCTCATTTCGTCCCGCTCCGCGGCTGCCCACGCCCCGGAGTTGGCTCGCCTTTTCGCCCACCACGTCTTCCGGCTCCACGGTTGCCCCCGGCGCGTGGTGAGTGACAGAGGTCCTCAATTTACGTCCAAGTTTTGGAAGGCGTTCCTGGCAGGGCTGGGGTCCCGGCGGGCCCTGAGCACGGCGTTCCACCCAGAGACGGACGGCGCCACGGAGCGTGTTCAACGTACCCTGCAGCAGTACCTCCGCTGCTACTCGACCTACCAGCAAGACAACTGGGCCGAGCTGCTGGACGTGGCAGAATACAGCTACAACAACGCCGAACACGCCGACGGGGCCTCGCCATTCAGCATTGTGGCAGGCCGCGACTTTCCGCCCTTCCCTGCGGTGGGCCCCACCGCCGACCCGGCAACTCCGGTCACCGAATGGGGAGCCAAGGTGGCGGCAGCTTGGCCGGCCATCCAGACAGCGCTGCGACAGGCTCGGGACTCTTACAAGCTGTACGCTGACAAGAAGAGGGGGCCCCAGCCTACGTATGCAGTGGGAGACCGCGTGTTCCTCTCCACCAAGAACCTGAAGTCGACTCAGCCGTCCCGCAAGTTTGCAAGCAAATTTGTAGGGCCCCTCAGCGTGGTGGAAATAATCAACCCCGTGGCGGTCAAGCTGGACCTGCCGCACACCTGGCGCAAGGTCCACCCTGTGTTCCATGTGAGCTTATTGAAAAAAGCTGTGTCCGACCGGAAGTGGTCCACCGAAGAAGGCGCACCGGTGCCTATTATGGTGGGATCCCACACCCACTTTGAGATTAAGGACATCTTGGACTCTCGGCGCCACAAGGGCCGCCTTAGTTACTTAGTTAAATGGACTGCCAGGACTTGCACCCGAGTGGGTGTTGGCACCCCACGTTAGCGCCCCGAGACTAGTTAAGGCTTTTCACGCCGCTTTCCCGGACAAGCCGGGGTCTTGATTCTTTCCCTTGCAGGTCACCATCTTGCGGAGGGGGCGCTTGTCAGCTCCGGTTGGTTCGTTTCATGCCATAACGGACCAAGCCGATCGCGCCAATTGATATGGACACTGCCGGGCGGGAAACCACCAGGCTCATCCCCTTTGATCTGCCAGATACCTTCCTGGTCTTTGATATGTGGACTGGCCATCTGGTCAAGCCTTGGAAGGAGGGACCCAGCGGGGGGGCGGGCCGGGGAGGGATCCTTGAGGGATGTTTGCGCGGGCTTTTCTTTAGTCTATCTTTGTTCAGCCTGGAGTAAGGAGCCAATAAATGATCTATCTTCCAATCTGCTTGGAGTGAGTTTGGTTTATCGGAACCCCCCTGCGGTGAAGCTACGTTCAAATCAACCGGCTGGACAGGGTGGACCCTCTCTTAAAGATCCCACCGCTGCCGCCAATATGTGACCACTCCACTTCTTGACCGGCCTCAGACTGGACAATCTTTCTATGTCCACACTGCTGACCTCCAATCCAAGGAAACCTCGAAGTTACCTCAGCAACTTCACGTTTATTGGCAGGGTACTGTCTCACCCCTTCACCATTTAACTGACTGGAGTTTTAAAACTTCTCAGTGACCACTTGACCACGCTGCCACCATTTATCCGGCTGACCACTGACTTTGAGGGCCACCACCAATAAAAGAATCAGGAGAGGTGTTTTCCTTTTAAGATGCAAACAATTTATTTTGACACAAATGGGTACAATCTTGGTTGGTTTCAAACTTCCTTAGAGGCACAACTTTTTCTGTTACATAACACAATGGGGACCTATTATAGGGTTTCCACTAAACCTCTATAAACCCCTGCAACTTTAACTAGGTCTCTATACCCTTTAACTGGACTGCTCACTAGCAGACCTTAAGACACACACTAACACTGGACCGTTCTCTTTCAGTCCTTAGGACACTCTAAACTAGAACATAACTCCTCCCCCTCTCATTTGGCAGTTGGCTTCCCGCTCTTTTCCAACTGTAGAATTCAAACCTGAACATTCTACTAGCCTCTAGCCCTGGTTGCCATGGCGACAGCTCTTCTAGCTTCTGCCATGCCTCCCTTCTGTTTCACCCACAGAAACAAACCATAGAACATTCAAAACAACATACATTTTAACACATGTCACACAACATTTACACACAAATAATCAACATCATTACACCCCCTTTTCCCTTTCCTTACACAACTATATACAAACTTTTCCATTCTGTAATCTGAATTTGGTTTTTCCCCCTTTTAAAGAGTCAGCTTTTAATTCATTTGCCTTCACATGCACCCCCCTTTAAAAAATTAGTCTTGAAAGAGTAAACCCTTTTTAAAAGGGAGTTTGTTTTACCCCCCTTAACATTACCAGCCATTTTGGGGGCCCCTTTTTTTGGATCCATCGGGAAAAAAACTTCCGGGCCCCACAGATATGGTCTCAGTTTTTGAATCACCACACTACGAGACATTTTGGGGGAGTAGAAAGACTCTTTCCTGGGGCAATAGTTTTTTTTTAAAAAACATTACAGGATGTTTTCCCATCCTCGCTAGCTTTTTTTAAAAAACCGTCCCAAACCTGTTTCTGATCCCCCCCATCGAATATAAAGGGGACAAAAAAAAAAGGGGGAGCTTTCAACATTTGATTTGTGATGTTAGGGTTTGTTTTAACTTGTTCATTGACCCCTGACATTGTGGTGTGTCCACACTACAACATTTGGACATGCCTTCTGGTTAAGCCTGCCAAATGGAGCCCCAAAAGGGGGTTTAAAATTTGGGATAAACTCTTAAAACCCCTGGCTCCCCCCAAAAAAAAGGCCCAAACCCTTTTTTTTTTGGTTAAAACCCATTTGTGTATCCCCCCCCACCTTAGGGGTTCGGGACCAATCATACCACTTCCCACCATGTGTCCTGGGTTTTTTTGGGGACATTCGATTCCCTCACACTTGGGGTTTTTTTAACCCTGCTTTTTTCCAGCCAAACAGCACCTGGTCTGGGGTGTTGAGGTGTTCTTCCCAGGTATTGCAAAAACACCTATGTCGTCCATGTATGCCACAAAAGTTACTCATACCCCAGTATCTTATCTACTAATCTTTGGGGAAAATGGTTTTTTTTTAAATCCAAATGGTAAGACATTGAACTGATGAAACCCCCTTTTTGGGCCCAAAACCCCTTTTTCCCCGGGCTCGGGATCCTTTTTTCCAAAAAAACCCTTTTGGGGAACCCCCCGGCTACTGATGAAAATTTGGTTTTTCCCCCCCTTTTTTTTTTAAAAGGTCGCCAAACCCTTTTGGGATGGGGGATGAGGGGTTTTCCCACCTCGTTTTAACCCCTTTTTTTTAAAAAACCCCAAAAAAAACCTTTTTTGTGTTGTCTGGTTTTTAAACCCCAAACGAGGGGGGATGCCCAAGGACTACGGGGTGGTTCTATAATCTTTTATCCAGCTTTTCCCCGAACTTCTCTATCAACAACCCACAAATTTTTCCCCGTGACTGATGGGGGGAAAGAATGGGTAAGGCCCCTGTTATAATTTGATGTTGCACCCCTTCTACTCTTCCAACCGAAACAAATTTTTATATTTTTGGAGCAGTTCTCTGTTTTTTCTGTTTGAAAATCAGCCCCCTTCCCCTCGCTTTTACCTGCCCACACTCTTGTCACCCTTTTCCCTTTTTCCCTTTCCCCCAAAAAAATGAAACGATCCATTTACACCTTCATTAACTATTATACATACATCTACGATCTTTCAACATGGGTTTCCCCCTTAACATGCACCAGTTTTCCAGTCCTGTTTTTGTAATTTTGTATCAAGTAGTTAACTCTGCTGGCACGCAAAACCCAAACCCTCCATGGCCCCCTCCATTTCAAAAGTTTGTTGACTTTTTCCCCCGGGGTCAAAATAGTATTTTTCACCAACGAAAAGGGCCCTCGGGCGGGGTTGATAAAAACCGGTCTTCTGTTTCTGCTGTGCTGCTGCAAGGTTTTTTGAGCGATAACCCTTGCCATCTCCATCGCCTCCCGTAAACTCTGTAGAAACCCCCAAAAAACCCTTTAAAAAACCCGGGGGAAGTCTCCCAGTGCTCCCTCACTAGATCCAGCGACCTCTCGCCTTCCTTCCAAAGAGTAACTCGAAAGGGCTGTATCCTGTACTGCCTTGTGAGTTTTTTGCATGCAAACAGGAGTTGCTTTTTTTTTCCCCATCCCAATCGGCTGGATGTTGGGGAGGTACCCCGGATCATTCCCCCCAAGGTCTTTGGGGGTTTTTTCCACAAGACCATTAGTTTGTGGATGGTAAGCAGACGATGTCAGATGTTTAATTCCACACACCCCCAAAATTTTAGTCTTTCCATCAGTCTTGACAAAAGGGGGGTTTTCCCCAAAACCAAATCATTTTTTTTGGGATATCCTTTTTTTCCCCCATATAGACAACAATTTTTCCCTTTTTACTGTGGTTGTATCAATATTAGTCAACGCCATTTTTTTTGGGTACCTCGGGGGCATAGCCCAAAAAAGTAAGGAAAAAACCACGCCCTCTACGACCCCCCTTTTGGGGAAGGGTCCCACAAATCGATCCCCACACGATAAAAGGGTTTCCCCCAAAATTTTAGTGGCGGGGGAATTGGGGAACCTTGGTCTTGTCTTTTCCTGTTCCGACACGCGACATGTATCACCAATTTTGAAAAAACCCCTTTTTTAAAGTGCTGATACATATTAAAAAAAAAAAATTTTTGATGCGCTGTGTGGTGTAAATTTCCCCAAAATGGCCACCTTTGTGTGTTTTGGGGCCCCAAAATTTATAAGTTGTCTCTATAAGCGGGGACAAATATTTGTGTACAAAAACCCAAAATTTCCCCCGGGGGACTTTACACATGGTTTTCTATACAACACTCGCCCTTAACTACAAATTTTGGGGAAAGGGTTTTTTTTTAAAAAAACTTTTGCCTCATCCGGCCCCAGTAAAAAAGATCTCAGTGTTTCATCTGCCTTTGCTCATTAGCAAATCCTCTTTCTCCTGCTCCTGTTTTCACTAACCCCTATTATATTTAAACCCTTTTCTCAGGTTTTTTTGGGGTTTTATCAAGTGGTAAACAAGAAACATTTTTGCTGTTTAACTGACCTTCATTTAAACCCCCATCATCTCTTTTTTTAAAAACTTGATTTTCCCCCTTTTAAAAACTTTCCCCCGCAATTTTAAAAAAATGTCCTCATATATTGCAAAATCCCAAAACCTTTTTTTCCAATTTTATTGTTTGGGGAAAAAAACCCCCGCAAACACTGCCCCTACCCTTTTAGCCCGGGTGAGACACGGGTTTTTCCCCGAATCCCCTTCCCCATGTTCAGGGCAATCACACAGACCCTCCCACCCGGGGGTCTCTCCATCCTAATATTTCGTTTTGAATTTTCTTGAAGTGGTTCAAAGTAGTCATTCTATCTTTTGTCCAAAATAAAAAAAGGCATTGTTTTTTTAAGGGATTATGTACTTGCATTGGTTCCAAAAACCCCCTTTCCCTTTTTAAATCAAGCCCCTTCTCAAAACTCTTTTTTAATATTGGGGTTATAAAAAGGAAGATTTTTCCTTGTTTTTAGATAACATTGTGCTTTCTATGTCCAAATTTTGCCCAAAAAAAAAAACATTCCCCTTAGCCATATAAAAAACTTGGACGATTTCCCTACTGAGGGAGCCATCTCTGAGGTAATTTTTCTCCTTAGGCCTTCGTAACGACGCATTCCCCTGCAGCATTTTTGTTTTTGAAAACTGTGGCAACACTTGTATGGTTTCTGAAAAATGTTTTTTACTGGTTTGTAGCCTTCAGCCTTACAAACTCCCCTTTTTTCAATGTCACCATCTTTATCCACCATAAGAGCTGCTTGGGGGGGGTGTTTCAGGGTTCCCTTTTTTTAACTAAACCCCCTTTTACCTGAGGAACATTTTGATAAAACTGTTCCAGGGGGATCAGATCCTAATTGCTTTTTAAATTTTGGGGGTTTTTTGGGGGCCTTTTTAAACCCCAAAAAAACAAATACTGGGGTTTGCTTTTGATGCTAGCTGACAGAAACTTTTTTTCCCCCTTTTTTAAGGACCTTTTTCTTAACTCTGTAATTTTGGCCCCAAAAAAAGCTTCGGGGTTTTTTAAAATTCTGGTAAAACCGGTCCTGTTCTGCCATATCGCTTTTAAATCTCCGCAATGTCCCCGATCTGTGGTCAAATAAATCATCCATCTTTTTCCCCTTCCCCTTTTTTTTCAAAATCATAGCAACATCTTTTAAAAGAAACCAAAATTTCTCCACACTATCCCCTTTTTTAAAAATTCAATCTCCCCAGGAGTTTTGGGGGATAAACCCTTTTTCCTCACCCTTTTTTGAACTGGCCCCAAACCCCCGAGGCATTCCCCCCTCAGACTCCAACCTGGCTATTTTTTTTTGCAACCCCCCTCCTTTTTTTCTTTTTTTTTTTCCTCTCTTCTCTTTTTTTTCTCTCTCCTTTTTTCTCTTTCTCTTTTTTATCTCTCTCTTTTTTCTTTTTCCCCCTTTTTTTCTAAGCCCCCCCCCTCGCTTCCAAAAACCGGGGGTTTTCCCGACATTTTACTTGGGCTCTGATTTTAAATTTCAGAGTCTTCTCCTTCCTGCAGAACCTCAGGCTGCCCTGCTTTTCCCCCAAAACCCTCGTTTTTCCTTTTCCCCCTGGTCATTTTTTTTAACTTTTACCTCAGAACTTTAAACTAAACTATTTGGGGTTCCCCCCCCCCCACTAAAATTTTTTTTTAAAATGGGGAAATTAAACAAATTCCTCTGGTAGCCTTGTTTTGGACTGGGGGAGTTTTTTACACGAAAAACCCCCGCCTGCCACCAATATGCGGTGAAGCTTAAAGCTCAAAAAAAAAACCCCCGGGGGCAGGGTGGACCCTCTTAAAGATCCCACCGCTGCCGCCAATATGTGACCACCCCCCTTTACCGGGGCCCCCCCCTGGGCAATTTCTATGTCCACACTCTGACCTCCAATCCATGGGAAAAACCCCGGGGGTTTTTTCCCCCCGCAACTTTACGCTTATTGGCAGGGTACTGTCTCACCCCCCCTTTTTCCCTTTAACTGACTGGGGTTTTAAAACCTTTTTTAGTGACCACTTGACCACGCTGCCACCATTTATCCCCGGGGGGGCCACTGACTTTGAGGGCCACCACCAATAAAAAAACAGGAGAGGGGGTTTTTCCCTTTTTTAAAAAGCAAACAATTTATTTTGACACAAATGGGGGGAACCTTTTGGGTTTGGGGTTTTTTAAATTCCTTAGAGGCACAACTTTTTCTGTTACATAACACAATGGGGACCTATTATAGGGTTTCCACTAAACCCACAGGTGGTTTCCTTTCGTAGCAGTGTCCCATTAGTATCCCAAACCACCATCTCAGGGAGAAAGTTTTTGGCTCTCTCCTTCTGGGGCTCTGTTTGGGGGACCATTGTCTGGCAAAGAACCGTTTAAAAATCCTCCCCCCCCCTTTTGTTTTTTTCTCCCCCTAAACAGGGTGCTGACGTTTTTGTGGATTGGGGTTTTTTTTTTAAATTTTGGGGGTCCGGGGGGCCCCAAAAACTCCCAAACCATCGGCCCCCTTTTCACGCTGGGGGTGGATCCACGGGCATTCCCCTTCCCCCTTTTACCCCAAAGGGGGTTTTTTTGTCACGGGTGTAACCCCCCCTCTGGCCTG